>JAHWXV010370075.1:0-10121 GCA_024586415.1 Phrixothrix hirtus | reverse complement strand
CGCTGGCTTACTAATTTTACAACTTATTCTAAGAGTTATAACTAATTTAACATTTGGATTAAAACACATTTACGATGTTTAAGAATCTTTGATATATTTTATGTGATTCTTAGACATGTTGATGTGAATTAATATTATTTTATTGATGGCATCAACAACATAATTGTACCCTTGAAAGTAGTATGAAAAGGTCTCTGAACGTTTTTCAATTCCTTCTTCCACGCTCCGACATAGAATTAACTACCTACTCCGTTAATATTAACTTAAATTACCTAGTGCTAATCTCCAGATATCCTTAATGCCAACCAATACAAATTGCATGACACACATGATCAAAATACACATAATAACACATTGGGTTTGCATGCCAAAGTATTGAACATAGTTCTAAATATATGTATATATAAAATTGCATGTTTGTATTTAACCTAGAATTTGCCTAGTTATACAGGTAGAAATAAAACATATAGAATTAGTAGTATATACAGGTACAATCGAAAGTAGCTATACAACGCCATTAAATATTTGCTTTCTTATTAACAACAAGCACGTCCGAATCCACCCACAAACCTCCGACTGAAAATAAGCTAGCTGAAGGTCAATTGGACTAGAAATTAGTTCAACGCACACTCATATCATGCCGACCTTAAGTCATAAAGGTTAGAGCTTCAGTTATTCAACATAAAGCAATTAATTAACCGAAAGGTCGTCTCACTACAAATTGTTTAATTTTCCTAAGAGATGCAACCGATACAATAATTTAATAGTACATTCACAGTAAAAATTCATTTTCGTAGGAGCATCTCCTGTGAAATGTATTTTTAATTGATTACAATTAAAGTATGCATTAGAAAAGTTTCGAAGATGTAGTCATTAAAAGGAAGTCGCTTATATAAAATTATGCATTGTTAAATGTATCTGATGACTCAATATTATGAAACTAATAAAAGTTTTTTAAATCATTCGTGTTTAAATATTATGAACATCGAAATTCTTCTCTACGGTTAATAAATCTACTTTATTAACAGAGAAATGTTGAAATAAAAATAATGATTGCAATTACTGATGGATGGGATGTGTACAGATTATACATTTAATTAAGATAGTTACGCTTTCATGAGAACATATAGAACCGAAAGACAGGATTTCAACAGTAAATTGGTGGTGAATTGCTTCAAGTACATTGAATGTTCGTAGAGATTTGAATTAATTTAATTGCATAAAGCGATGCATCGGATGTTACGTTATGCAGAACTTTACCAACAAATTACAATCGGCATTGTATTTCGAAATTGCATTGATGGCTTTTTGTAAGCATCTAATTCATTTATGTCTATTGGATATCTGACAAACAAAGAAAACTATATTTGTAAACTATGAGGAATTCCAAAATTAGAATAAACACAGTTATAAAATATAAGAAAAGTCTTCACTTCAAGGCCATTGTATAATTGAAAAAATCTAAATCAAACTTTAAATTCAATTATTAATATAAAGCGTCGCAGGAATATTTGAATTTTCTGCAGCAATTTTCGTTGATAGTAAAGAATGCTTAGTTTCCATTTTTTTAACGTGTTAACTATTGTCAATTAAGTACGTTGTATAGCATTAAGAGTAAGTATTAAACATTTAATATAAATATATCTTGTATGACAATGTCAACGAGATCACGTTCCGGCCCACCTTATTTTTAGTTAACGAAACACAATTTGGAACTCAAGTGTTGCACATAAGAAGCAGATGCGCTTATTCTGACGTTTTTAAGGTTTTAATTGTCATTCCGGTATAACTGGATAAACTATTAACATTGAATTTTTAAATAGAACACCTTCTATAATTTTGCATATTTCAATTCTACGAAAAATTTGAATTTAATTCACAGATAGCCGACTTTTTTAAATTTTGCGATGCTTGTTTGGAACCTTCAAATTTCAGCTCATGAGCCAATGCATTAGCAAGGTCACGAGGACGAGGTAATCTAAGTACCTGTTGTGTATCGGAATCCCGAAGACCGTTCATAATTGTTTGCTCCTCAATTTGTTCAATAAATCTCTCTGGAGCCGTTGGGTACACTAGCTGTCTAATTTCAACTTCGAATGCCTGGAGATCCTTCCCAATTTTTTGCACTTGATTCCTTGGATGGGCACAGTAGATGTGTTACAGATGTTTATCTTCATATATCATTTCCAATCGTGAAACAAGGTAATCGTAATTATTCTGTAGATCGTCCGGTATGACTTGTAGAATGTATAGGGTTCCCCAGCTAGTTGACTTTTCTTCAACGGTTCATCCATTTGATGATACAACTGCCACAAACAGTGGCAATTATCCCAAGATGTCTTCCCGTTATACTCGGATGCCATGATGTATCTTCCAGTGCTTGGCATGACATTTTTAACAATAGACATGTAATCAACTTGGCGTACATTCACCTCTATTGCTTGTTCATGAGGAACAGACGGCGCTTCCTTCTTAGGAATGCTGGCTTCTTTATTCACCGTAAAGAGGATAAACTTATGATGTAGTTCTCATTGCACTTCTTGGTTACCTCCTCACACTCTGTTGACAGCTCATCTGTAACGTCTTCTATTTTTTTTGTTAATTTATTCGCCGGGTCTGCTTTCAATTTAGTTTGGTTTAATTTAAGCTCTTCTTTTAATGCATATTGATATTATTTAATTTAATGCTGTAGTTTATCTTGATTTGCAATAATCGTTTCTACTTTTTCTTGTAACTTACTTTGGCTTGCATTAATCGATAACATTTCTTCTTTTAATTTGATTGTAATTTTTTCATACAATTTATTTTGGTTTGAATTTATAGATATCATTTCCTCTTGAAATTTATATTGATTGGATTCCATTTTTCTTATAATTCAATTTGATTGAATTCCATTCCGTTCTGCATCTTTTACAACATTTCCTTTTGCGCATACATATTTTCTTTTATCCTTATTATCGGCATCTACAAACTAGTTAACACAAATTTTAATTTATAATTGTCCGTGAGTTTACACGTTAATTGTTTAAGGGTACTTATTTATATTCACTAAATTACAGCTCTTTATTTACGTGTACTCAGTTTATTTGACAGTACTCTAACAATAAACATTTATGTTTCTATTTAATTGAAACAGCTTTTAACAATATAAATTATAAGAAAAAGTAAAACCTAAAGGAACTTAATCGGATATTTGTATAGAAAGGGGAAGTCTAGATTATTTTACATTCGTCAGGAATAAAATTAGTTATAAAGCTGATGCAATAAATTTTAATGCTACGATTGATTGCTGTAACCTTGAATTTATTTATTTAGATGTCAGTTACAGTAATGAGTGATTTGTGATTACATCATCTATCTTAGTTATATGGAACCTTCTGAATCGTTCGGGAATGTTCTATTGAGCTTTTATTGTTTCTAATTTTGTTAGATTATTAACGAAGATACTTAAATAAATGTATCAGCTTTTACTGAAGCTGTTAAAACGGAATCCTAATGCAAAATTGGTCATAATTTGAGAATCAGGCGTGAAACCGCAAGAAAGATTCTTAAAAAGCGCAGGTACAAATCACTTTAAGTATCAATTACATCAAAATTTATACGAAATTGAGTTTGAATGAAAATTATTATTGAGAAATTGTGCTTTAAAAAACATGAGAAAGATAATAATTTTGTTCGAAGAATGCCATTTTCAGACGAAGCACGATTCACTAATCTCGGATTGTTCAATAGACATAATAAAAGATATTGGGCGCAAGCAAATCAAAAATTATTTAGGCAAGGAGGCTTTTAGGTCAAATTTGAGTTTAGGGTTTGGTTATGGATGATTGGGGATGTGCTGTTGCCTCCGAGGATTTTTTATAGTAATTTAACTTCGGGTTGTACCTTGCTTTCTAAATAATTTGCCACGTAAAAAGAGAAATGAAATATTTTCCAACAGGATGAAGCCCCAATGCATAGTTGCAAATTATTTACGTGGAATACTTGAAGATCGTTGGATAGGTAAAAATGGGCTAGTTGGGTAGCCACCCTGGTCATCTGATTTGGGCATTTCTAAAAGAGAAGGTGTACTCTGCAACTTTCAATACTCGCGAAGAATTGGAAGCAAGAGTTATAGTAGCTATAAACCAAACCAGACTGGGAAAATTCGACAACTGTGTGACGCAGTTTATTAGAAGATTTAATTTATGTCCAAATGAAAAGGGCCACATCTTGAGTATTTATTCTAGATAAGAAGTTGTTACTAATTAAGTAGTTGTTCGAAAGGTAAAACGTCACTTTTAAATTTGTATTTTATTGCAACAAACTTTAACATTCTGTAGAGTAGTCAGCAATATCGAATAAGTAATATAAAATTTTCTCACATTAATTAACGGTTTTTCACTTCCTCTTGCTACAATTATCCTAATTTTTTGGCGCAACTTTACGAGATGCCTATCTTTTCTTACACAATACCCAAAACTTTTCGATTCCAAGTGCTTGCGGTACATTTTGAGCTTTATCTTTCCTTTCGATAAAGTTGATGATGTCACTTCTCAGATAGATAGTCACCTTGGTCACATAGTGCGAAGTGGACATGTCTAGCCAAAACAAAATATTGCTTGTGTTGTAATACTTTATAATAAAGCGTATTAATCGTGTCTTAAAACATTCATGAAAATTAATATCTTCATTATTACAGCCTTTATAATTTAGTTTTTAACTTATATTTTTTCTTCGTACTTTAATTCTTGAGAATTATGGTAGTAACAATATTCCTTACTAGAAACGTCCTTTGGGTTTAATACAACATACGTCTCATCACCAATGCTCAGGATTTTTCAGTGTACTTTTCATAAATTTTGCTTAATCCCCGTTTAGCTCGCCTTTCTTGATCAGTTTTGTATTTCGGTTCAGACAATTCTACTCTTACTTTGCCAGGTTATAAACCTGAATAGCATTAACATCAAGCGTAGATTTCTAATAACTAATCTTAAAACCTCTTTACGAACACTTAAAACGGTTCATATTTGAAACATCGTTTGATTCTATTCTGACCTAATGAGGACGATATCTTGGTTGAACGACTTATTATTTTTTTTTAACTCTCTTCTCCGGTTTCTTCAAATCTTTTCTATATTCTATTAATAACATTTCGTCGTATTCCTTCATTAAAAGACTGTTACGCTAAAAACGAGTGTAACAAAAATAAATTAGATGGTTGCTTTTGTCCGGGATAACTCATTCGCAGAAGGCGGCAGAGCTAGGAAGTTGTACGTAGACCAGTGTTACCGAAATGGAAACCTTATTTTCAAATTTGATTAGTTATAAAAACTAACTCTATAAAAGAAAGATGTAATTGAGGTTCCAAAATTATTTAATTTATCTTGTATATAAAAAAGTTATAAGTTATAAAAGGTTAATGAATTTAGCATTACATGTCAGTTAAGGTAATTACACAAGTTAAGAGCAGTGAATGAACATAACCTACAACCAAAAAACTCTGAGTTTAACGTAAAATATTGGCTAAACACGATTAATTGGCGAAAAAACCTCGTATACCATATAAGAAATTTAAACGAAATTTACAAGGTCTGAGTCGTATAAGAACTATTAAAAATATACGAATTTGATAAGCCGTAAGTGTAAACATTTCTTATGCCACAGTTTGATTAAACCAAATATATATAATTAGGAAAATAATCAACTTTACAGACTTCGTAAATTTCTTACAGTTCGAATACAAGAAAAACACCAATAGAGTAATTCTAAGTTGCGTTTCTACTCATTATTTAAGCATTAACTGATTTAAATACAAATTATTAGTTTATTTCGTACTGCAGCAGGAAATTGGATTTAAATTTGTCTTTTAGAACACAAATTAATTTTGAATACAGTCTCAAATTCATTGAATTTCTCTGTGAGAAAATTATAGCAAAAACTATCGAGGAGATTAAATTATAGCGTACAGATATATTTCGACTAAATCACAAATCTAACAATAAAATATCATTATATTAATAAATTTTGAAATTAAATATGAAAATATTGAAACTATTTTATCATTGACTTTAGAACTTATTGCTATTATAGTCTTAAGTAAATTAATGCAGCTGCACATTATAAACAAGTAGGTTTTAATTTAGTAGATTATCAACGTGGTTGTTTAAAAATTGCATAATGGGACGCAGAAACCAAATATTAAAGAAAACAATAGTAAGTAACCAAAATTTAATCGCTCGCGATCATTTGGCAGTCTTCGGGATTTCCTTAAAGGAATTGAAGTTATGATTCCATTTTAGCAAACGAAAAACGAAACGGAGTGATGGTCCCCTTAACCCAGAACGAATGGCAATAACTAACCCTAAACTGGCTGGTAGCGATCATAAGGTTGGCAGAAACATTGGAGATGGGTGGTGTAAAAGGTACCCCGGGAAACTATTATAAAAAAGTAACACATGTTATGTGCCTACACCACTGCCTTAAGCTTCCCTTTGTGTATATTTAGTTTAGTAAATTTTAGTACAAATTTGATGCCTAAATAGGGCGTAGCTACATTAATTGTATTTATTTAAATTACTTAAAATCGTTTCTTTAACTTAAAACCAGCAAAAGATCCCGTATATATTTTATTTAATCGTTATTTTTATAATTACCCAGCTTTTAGCAAACGGTTATTATATTTTTTTATTTACTCCTAATTACCGTTATATCAATTAATAGTAGCGTTTGATATATCTTAAGTTTCTTTTACAAAATGCCTAATCTTACAGTTTAAGGGTTTTGACCTTACACAACAACACATTACTTATTTAGGCCAAAAAATTATAATTTTGTATATAAATAGCATATCTGGTTAAGGTAGATAAGATAAACATAGCTGCTGTTGGAATTTTTACATCTTTGAAATTGATTAAATTAGCTTGTGTTAATTGAGATATAACATATTTAGATAGGGATGAATCCAAATTGTTAACCGCTATATTATGCATAATTTTTAATTTTTGTTAATTCATACGTTTAGACCTGTACAACTATTTTTGTTATTTGTTAGCGAACAGAAGCAGTTCTCATAACATTTTTCATTATTACTTCAAGTAAATTCATTTGAACTTCTAATGATATGTTAGATGGTTATAAAATAACAAAATTTGGAATAGCCATATTTTCGTATGGTATGCTATTAAGGAAACTTATCAAAATGTCCATTGTGGAGTTTGATCAACTTTATATAAAAGTATATGTTGTATCGAATACTTCCGTGGAGATTAAATATGAAATTGTTTTTCCGAGTTTCCGTCCATTAATTTTTCTGGTAACGGATAGTTTTTATTGTGGCGACTATTCTACATAGCCTCATCTGACATCTTCAAGCCCTTTTATTTTCTCGTGATAATAGGTCGACTTCGATTATTATCACGAGAAGCCGCAGTAAAATCTCAAAATAAAAGAATTTGAAAATGACAAACGAGACTCTGTCGAAACGTCATCGCCACGATAAAAGCTAGCCTTCTAAATACCAACAAAATACGTGGAAGGAAACTAGGAAAAACAATTTCACACATATTGTGGATGGCAAAGAATATAGAACATATTATTTTGTAAAAGTGCTTGTAATTGTAACGATGTTTTATAATAACCTTTATATGAAGACGCACTGAATATTTTCCAATAATATCCTGTTTTTATGTAAATTAAATTAATGTTTAGAACCATTGGATATTCATTTTGTATATAATTAAAAATTCTAAAATATTTCTTTTTTTCCCGAGGATTAGGAAATTATGTACATTTTAAGTAAAACATATTCAATTAATTTAAAGGAAATGTGCAAGGTTAAAGATATAATGTTATGCAATCAAAACTTTGCTAATATAACACTTCCTATCAAAGACGGTCATACATATAGATGGTAGCGCTTTGGGTCTTTGATTTATCGTGAATTTAACGTAATTTTCAGTACGTCTGTTTTTGGTTTTCTGCAGACAATTTGGCATCACTTTGAGTTAATTTGTCGTCCCCACGATTAGAAATAACTTTAATCTTGGTAGAATTTTCAGATAGGTTCGGTGCTGAACAAATAATAATTACACTTATAAATTAGTATGCCCTTAATTTATTGTTTGTCCTTGCAAATCAATGCTTAACCTCTACCATTTTGTAGTAGTGAATCACATGGCCCAGGGTTTCACCAGCCGAAGGCTTCCGACAATTACAGTGCCTTCCTATAACCTGTCAGTACGCTAAGCAAACCACCTACAGGGAACTATTGCCCATCTTTCATATTATTTAAGTTCGCTGTTTCCGAATCCAAACGTCACTCGCCATTACCTTCTTACTCTTATCGACCTAATGGGGGTTAACGAAAGATTCAGATAATGGCATTCTTCAAATCAATAATATCACCATAAACTACAAAATCGTTATGACCGACCTAAATAAGGCCAGGTTAGTGTATTTGCGTTGATAGATCGTGAAATATGAGTTCGCCTATTTAACCAATATACTGTAGTTATGATTGCAATTCATTTGTGTAGTGAGAGATTTAAATCAGTATAAACATGCTAGTGGTAACGCTTTTTAAATCATTGTATCAACGATCAAAATAGTTTAAAGATTGTGTTTATTGTATTTATTGAAATGTACGTTACACATGTTTCCGTTATTAATTTTACCGCATTATACTAACGCTTGTTCATCTGTTTTTATATACACGTCAATTCCAAGTTACCTTTATTTGTACTTACTAGGTGAGGCTATTTGTAAACCGAAAGATTCAGCGATTAATTGCATAACCAATGGCGTAGCCGAATTAGTTTTACAGCTAGAACGATATGATATTCTAAGTAATTCCAAACTTTGGTCCCAACCCCAAGGTTCCGCATAATTATCTTCGCAAGGTGGAGTATTGCTATAGTGATTTAGGCCACCTTATCGTCTATTGGCGTCAACGGCGCTTAAGAACTTGCTTAAAAACAGATATTAGGGAACGTATACTCACGCCTTTCCCTTAACTAAAAGTGCACACGTGCAATTTTAAGTTGCTGGAATTACTACTTCCCCGTCCGGTTATAATTTTATAGCCAGAAGAACAGTTTTAGAGGGTTTCATTCTAATAAATAAGAAAGATAGGCTTGCTTTACTCCTTAGTTCTCTATATTATATTTCAAGCTGATCAAAATATGACTTAATATTAGTCTCGTTAGAAAGTTGAATCCTTTAGAATGTTTGAGTGCGTTAAATGATATTTTATTCTAATAATATATTTTTATTACAGATATAAACAACTCTTCATACTCAAGCTGTGAGTTCGGTAAGTATAATTTCGAGTTTGCACGAATTAAGTTGATTTCTAGCATTAACTAAGGTGTAAAAATTTATAGCTACACTTCCGTGTAAAAGGAAGTAATTTTTCGTTACTTAATTTATTTAACTACAAATATGTTTTGAAGGAATAATTTACTGAAAAGCGTAATAAAAATAAAATGAATTACGCTGGGTATGGGGCAACATGCAATTGCAATATTAGGTAGGTCTATAATAAATTGCGATTTCAAAATAATATCAGTTATCCAAATAATGAGTTTCTATTTACAATTACATAATTTAACTGGTTTTAGTTGACTAAAATTAAAGGCAAGTTTTAATAATTGTATTGAAATTCTTTGTCGACTCACAAAGAAACTGTTTAAATAATTATCAAAAGCTGGGCAAATTATGAAAGTTTAAATAAAAGCGTTTACTATAAAATCAATATATAAATTATCACTGTTTACTTCAAATACAAAATAGTTATTTAATGCCATTTTATGGATTTAAATCTATACGGTAAGTTGTCAAATTGCATAGAAGAATAAAATAGTTGTAGGTGGATCAGGGTGCTATACCAGACCTAGGTGTAAATTTTTGTGGCAAACTTTGTGCTGGCCATATAAAATGGAAGTATAGATGGAAGAATAAAAAAAAGAATTTTTCGATTGAATACGATAATACGAGGGTTGCCTTTTAAGTAGTTACAAAGACTAGGAAAGAAAACAATTTATTTGGAACAAACTGTTTTATTGTTTTTCAAAATATTCACCTTTAAGTTTTATACACTTTTGCATGCGTTCAAACCACTTCTCAAAGCATTTTTTCCACTC
>JAHWXV010369995.1:0-10678 GCA_024586415.1 Phrixothrix hirtus | reverse complement strand
GTGTATTTCCACTAAAATTTTGACATCGAAAATTTTGGACGAAAACAATACTTTCTCTATTCTATATTTCATATAGGTAAGAGAAAGTAAAAAACGATTACAATAGTATATTACATAACGAGTTTGGAAAATGACATATCAAAAGGGGCGGCATTGTCGCATGAAGCGTTCGTTGAGTTATGTACGTTTTTCCTCACGACCACAAATCATTACTACAATAATTAAATTGCTTTCAAGTATGAACATTTCTTTCAGAACTTTTAAACAAAAAGTGCATATCTGATTTGTCGGTAAAATTCAAAAATTTATGACACATGTGCGATATTATGACGCACGCTATGCGTTATTGATATCTTTCCAGGCTACTTAATTGTTTGGAAATTGTTGGAAAATTAAATTATGTATTATTTTTGGTATTCGAATTTACAAAATGGGTGTTTTTAGTTCGTTACATCATCTATGTGAGTAAATTCGGAGATCAGAATTTTCTCGCTTACACATGATAATCGCGGTAAAATATTTATCGCAAACATATCGAGAAATGTGAATTTTTCATTTGTGACGAACTACATTAATCACAAATAACTTGAAAAATGTGCAACGAAAACAGTAAAACAATACGCCTAACCTCAAAAATTGCGCTAATTTATGACATTACCAGATTTCGATAACGTCAAGTTTTGCACAAGCGCATTTATTATTATCGTTTATCGGTGCGAAAACTTACTATTTATTAGTAAAAAGTACACACTTTCGTTGTCAGATCTTTTTTCGACACATTTGTAGAAGAGGTACCAAATAATGTAAATTAATTTTTTGACGATTCTTTGTCGTCCCAATTTTTACGAAGTTGGTACCTTTTGTGAATTTATGGTTGTATACATTTAAATTTATTTCAATAATAATGTTTTAGATTTTAAATTTAGATTGGACTAAGTTCAATTATTAAAATAAATAAAGGACATTTATATATGTATTTCAATATTTTTATTACTAAAATGTGCATTCATATAGAGATATGATTAAATTGACACAGAAACCAAACTAAATTAGTGACCTAAAAGTTCCTATTATAAAGTGTTGTTTAAAATATTTTTCAGTTAAATTATAAATGACCTTGAATGTTTCTCATTTATCATAACATATTTTTTCGAAGGTAATAACTTTTAAATTATTTTGTTTAATAATATAAAATTAAATATGAAATGAATTTTAAATTAGAATGAATTAAAAGTTAAGTAATTAAAAATCGAATAAATTAGGAAATATAGATTTACGAAATTACATGATTTTGTAAACAGGGTTTATCATTAAAATGTATGTATTTAAATAATGTCAAGCTGCGCATCCAATCATATTCAATACAATTTCGCTGACGTACTGCGTGCGCACAATTTACTCAGACAAGTTTGTAGTGGAACAATTGTGTCGTGTGGCCTCGCAGTCGGGTTATCATTAACGTTAATATCAAACATACTTTCCTGTAGCTAGTCAATTAAGCCTTCTTTTCTGATTGTGTTAGATGTTGTTATCCCGAACGGTCTGTTCACGGATGACAATGACTTGCTAGAATAATTATTCATACGTTTATTTAACTTTTGTAACGCCTGGCATTTCGTGTTCTGTGAAACAAAGTGATAGAACGGGAACTTTCTTTCTATTAATTGGAAACGTATGTGTTGTGTTAAATTTACTTTATAATATCCATAGATTATTCTGAAAAGACTTGTGTTATAAACGCTGACGTTACTCGGTGGGCAAATTAAAGAAACGACAAGTGTGAATATCAATTCTGGCATCTAACCAATCCAATTTTTAAATTACTTAAATTGTGGAAATTTTACAAGTGGCGTCTATGCTCGATAAGCCACCGGATGCACAATTGATCATTTTATTGATATGGGATTATACGAAGGTATTGTATTTATATTAGTTATTTTTGCTGTTGCTATCGAATGTATTCTCTATCTTTGTCTGTTTTATTTTATTAAAAAATTAAGTAAACTGATTGAATTATAATAAGCATGATTGACTGTTCCCGCAATTTTCTAATAATTTCGCGCCCATTTTATTTATTAAATTTTGTAGTTAAAAAATAGCTGAATATTAAGTAGAAATCCGAAACTATATAAGTGTACAATAATAATGCTTAATTTGCTATTGATAAAATTGATTAAACCATAAAATTCGGAGACAGATTATCTTGGCGCCCATCAGGGGCGCCACATAATTTTTTACTTTTACAAACGGCCGAGAAATAAAATTAATTCATGTAAATCTAGAAGAGGTCGCTACTATTATGTTTTGTATAAAACGTGACGATGCAATTAATTGTTCACTTTAAGTGAATTTTTTTCTGTTAATATGCAAACGCATCGAAAATATTAGTCGGGAAATAAGATTTCTGTATCCATGAGTGAATTTTTTTTAAATTGATAAGATTAGATAATTTACACCACTAAAGCAAATAAATATGTCAAAATGAGAGCACTTGTAATCATACTAAAGCTTACATGCCTTTTTAATTTCTCAATGCTTTGCGATTAACCTCGTTACCAAAATTTAGGTACCGATTACTCTGATTTTGTAAAGTAATAAGTCTACATGGAATTACTAACGCCCGCTCTCCTCTAAATAGGTTTCTCTAAGCGTTAGCAAAGAGGTCCGTTCGATAATTTTATGGCACCGCTTTGACACATGTTTTTCCTTGGGTAACAAAACAATTAAAGTAACAATGTATGTCTATATTGCACTAAATAGTAGAAAAACTGGCCGAAAAACAGCGCCTTTTTTAAAATCTTTTTAGTACGCTACTGGCCTGTTTTTTCCAATGTCACTTATTAGCGCAATCCAGAAACCCGTTTAGGTGATCTAGGATGACAAGGGCACCAACTCATTCAAAACGTGTTAAGTAAGGAGACGCTGTGTCACGTGATCTGGGAAAATTTAGATTATTTTAAACGGTAGAGGAAGAGTTGGTGTATTTTTTTCTAATGGAACGGAAATGTCTAAAATCTCAGTAAACAAAAGAAAATCCATGACGATATGACAAATGGAGCGTCCCTTCGTGTTGAAACGTGATTTCAGTCTGATGAAGAAGAATGGAATACAATACCACTGATGATTTAGCGTAACTATGCTCATATATTAAGTTTTATTGGTGCCATCCTTGGTGCGTTGTTTCCGGTACTCGCATCACATTTTTGCTTAAATTTCAGCAATGACACACCGCTACCGCTTGGTTGTGCACTAAAACTTTTGGTTGAAATGTTATGGGTACGGTTCCTCTGATGAGGTCCAACCAGGCAAATATTTGGCGGCATTTTAATCACAGATGCTTGACGTCCTACAAACTTTTATATAGTGAAGTGCTTGTAGGGGCGCCCCGATCAACTACTGCAGCACATTTATTCCCAGACATCTTCAGCATATGGAAAATGAGTATATAACCTATTGATGCCTGGAGCTTTACGTCACTCAATGTTTTCTCGTGCAAAATTCCAGTTTCACACTTTCCAGCAACTTGGAAATGGCAGGCAATTTAAATGTCTGGGAAAATTTTATCTTTTTGTTTATATCCTGCCGCTGTAATAGAACAGAGGTAAGGAATCATTGTCTTTGTTTTAATTTCCATAAATGTACGGTAAACTCTAAATGGTTATATTTTGGAACCTGGAAATGAGAGAACTTTGTTTCTTTAGGTTGCTCAGAATATCTTTAGGTGTTCCAAAAATATGGCAACGGCTTGGCGCTGGATAAAAATATTTTGAAAGATCGAAACACCTATCCACAATTAAAAATTAAAACAACTAAGTCCTGATTTTCTTAATTATTTTCATTTTTGGTGTTGTGAAATTCTTTTAGCTACTTACATGAAGCTGAAAAGGTATGTGAAATACAGAATTGAATCAGCTATAATTTATTTCAAGGGGAGGTCGGGGGAGTATACCGTATGAACCTTACATAATACTAAAATGGCACTCGTGGTTGAATGATGAATGTCGCGGGTTTACATTGTTACTTATATGAGTCTGTTCGAGCTGGAACAATTTTCTTTAAATTTTAATAGTGACTTTTTTATCAGTTTCATTAGTTTTTGTCATTATTTGCAGCATAACTAGACAATGTTCGTTATACAGTGAGTATTTTTAATTGTGAAACATCAAGGTCACCAAAATGACCAACATTATAAAAATTGCTGCTTTATAGAAATATGCCCTAGAAATAATATTTGCTTAAAAGCTATTTCTTTTTCTGTCTTAATCATTTCTTTAATTTGCCGATAGATGGCTCATCATTTTTTATGTATTTAAAATATGGCTTCGTAGAGTCACAGCCGCTTATATAGCAAATTGAATCGCACTCCGTCGCGCACTCATTATCACTTCGAAACGAGTGCCCGCTCGATTCCAACACAAATATCGGCACCCGCCGCACAAAGCACGGCGAGGAGCTTGAGGCCGACCCCCACTCATTTCGGCGCCCGGGACCTCCAATAGCCCTGCATGGGTCGGCAGAAGACTCCGGATCAGAAGGGACGCCTAACATCTCTATCGGGCATCAACTCTGCCATCGCCCTCTCACAAACACCTAATCACCTCCACAGGTCCTATCGGGCTTTACATTGCAAGGGAACCCATCTATGGGCGCCAGGCACAGGTCCGTCCAACGAGCTTTCGCCGGATCAGCCTATCCCGTCGGTACCAACCGGGCGACGTCGCCCAGCCCCCGTCATGGCTTTGTTTAGGCGTAGGTGGATCGACATTTGCGACGTTGCTACGAACGTCCTCCGAGAATCGGCATTAGCGGTTTTCGCCTCCGCTGTAAGACTTGCCTGAGCCCAGTTCAGAATCATGGAATCAACGGTCGCTGCCCATGAAAATATCCAATTTTATCCAGTATGGCGGAGGGTCTCCCGTCATTTTTTGACGGACCTCTGGTGCTCCTGATGGAATCGCATGGGCTAACGTTTTGCTTTGGGTCTGCGGTGTCGCAACTCACCGAATCGCCGCCTACCGAAGCAGGCAGACGGGCCCGACAGCCACTTCGGATAATATAGTTACTTGAAAGATGCAATTTTTTTCGACGTTGCTACGGACGTCCTCCGGGCATCGGCATTAGCGGTTTCCGCCTTCGCTGTAGGACTTGCCTGGGTCCAGTTTAGAATCATGGAGTCAACCGTCGCTGCCCATGAAAGTCCAGTTTTATCCAGCTTGCCGGAGGGTCTCCTGTCATTTTTGGACTGGCCTCCGATACTTCTGATGGAATCGCATGGGTCGACGTTTTGCTTCGTGTCCGCGGTGTCGCAACTCGCGGAACTGCCGCTTGCCTAAGCAGGCAGGCGGGCCCGGCAGCCACTTTGGATAATATAGTTACTTTAAAGATGCAATTTTTTTCGACGTTGCTACGGACGTCCTCCGGGTATTGGAATTAGCGATTTCCGCCTCCGCTGTAGGATTTTTCTGGGTCCAGTTCATAATCATGGAGTCAACCGTCGCTGCCCATGAAAGTATCCAGTTTTATCCAGCGTCCCTGAGGGCCTTCCCCGTCATTTATCGACGGTCCTCCGGTGCTCCTGATGGAATCGCATGGGTCGATGTTTTGCTTCGGGTCCGCGGTGTCGCAACTCACCGAAAGATCCAATTCTTTTCATTGCTCAGTTTTGAACATTCTCTTTATTCTCAAAACCGTTGAAAGTTAATGTGACTCGCCACCTGTAATAGATTGGTGAATAAAATGGATTGTGTGAAGGGCGTGTTACACTTATTAAGTAGTGCCAAAAATATACTCGAAATGCTCACTTTGACATGTCCATATTTGTATCAAGTGTACCTTTATTAAAACAAAAATGATACATGATTGGAACAGGACTGTTTTCACTAAAAGTTGGGTTTTTGCCGTCACATAATGTGGACGGGTATGTTTCCTGATCACTATGTAGCATCGCAACATGTTTTTACGATGACGCAAGACTGGTGGATTGAAATAGAATAGAAAGATCGGGCTGTATCTTGATCGCGTCATCAAGTCTTGAAATGTGGACAAGACTTTGCACGACCATTTTGCACCGATGAAAAACGATTTTGAAAGACAGCGCTGCAACCTATTTCAAGTAACTTTTATAATTCTCCTCAAAATTTAGATGATCATCTCCTGGAAGAAGCCGACGGTTCCTCGGTTATACTATTCCTTAATCTCTCGGTGATATCTGGAAATTTAGCAGAACTTGGTCTACCACTTTCGCACCAACAATTCACAGTTCTATTGCTTTCGAATTGAAAAACAATGTTGTAAAGCTGACCCCTCATCTTTCAAAAAACTTATTTTTTTAAGTTCCGAAGAGTTTCTTGGGGATGCTAAATCGCCTATAACTTTTTAACGACTGAAAAATTAATTTTGCCATTCAAATTTCTGCTACACAGAACTATCATCAAAATTTTCAGAACAAAAAAATGTTGACCTCTGAACTCATACGAAAAGTTGGGACAACTCTTGGAATACTGATTTAACATTTCAAGTAGTCAGAGTTTTTGTTAGAACTCATGAGGTTATATACAGGATTTCCAGAAAAATGTTTCCATCAAGAAAAATCATGAGAACTCTTTAAATATTGCTTTTAACGTTCGAGTATCAGGAGTTATTTCTATCAATAACACATATAAAATGGACGGAATTCTAAGCAAAATCTGTGCCCATCGGGTCTGCTAGCCGAAAAATCTCTTGATCTGCTTAAATATAAATTGGTTTTAATGTATCGAATAACTGGAGATTAGGAATCGAAGAGACACTCCGAGCCCTCATCGAGTCCGGACGTCTCTATTGTTTGCTCCTGGTGTTCTTGTGATACTATAACCTGGGCCCATTCAACTTGCTGCGGTGGGTCGGTTATAGTATCTCGCTCTACTATCTGCTTCGTTTTCTGTTAGTGCGTGCTAGTCCATGTATTTTCAGCTGACAGCTGGTATAGTCGAGCCGAGCTTGGATGGCGCATGCGCCGCCCCACGAATCAACCAGCAGTCAATACTGCTACCAACTCCGCTTCGACCGAAGCGCGCAGTCGCAACGATTAGTATCAAAGAAGCATCTTCAACTCCGTCGTCTGCAACGAACCCTGCGATAGTGCAAGAAGCCGTGAAGAAGCTGCTGACGGCAGCTTTAGACTACTCCTCAGAAGAAGAGGCAAAGTGTGTCATCGAAAATATGACTAACTCTTCGGTGCTCAGCACAACCACGACAGATGGCTTCACGGAAGTCAATAGCAAATAACGCAAGCCGGCCAAGCAGGCTAGTGCTACCTAGCCCCGCTGCGAAATCCACGTGGCTAACCGTTGGAACCGGTAGCCACAGCCTCAGGAAAAACCAGCGGCGATGTTCCACCGATTGCTATTCGTGACAAGTCTCGCTGGTTAGCTGTAAATCAAGAGTTCAGGGCAAAGAACGTGCGTTTCCCAAGGGCGAAGAACCTCGCTATTGGGATAAAACTGCAGCCTGCAAGTGCAGGTGATCACCACAAAACGGCTGAAATTCTGGGGAAATGAAGGTGCCGTACCACACCCACCAGTTCCCCCAGGAGAAGATTCTTAGAGTAGAGATCAGAGGTATACCTGAGGGTATCTCTGATTATGAAATTAGGGAAGACCTACTGTGTCAACATCTTCCGGTAGTGTCAGTCAGACGCATGAGAAGGGGAATAAATAAAGTGCCAATGTCCCTCAATTATGTCGAACTAGAAAAAAAGGAAGACCGGAAAGGCAATCTTGAACATCACGACAATCCTTGCCCTGGAGAAGAAAACATCACGTACAGTGTCATCGGTGCCAGAAGTACAGATATACGCAAAGACACTGCCACGCGAGCGCGCAGTGTGTGAAGTGCGCGGGCGAACACAATACGAGTGAGTCGCGAAGCTCGTGTGCTAACTGTATGCGAGCACACACAGCGAACTACAAGGGGTGCTCATACTACCCCAAACGGACAACACGCACCACAGGTCCGAAGAAAGGCGTGTTCTACGCAGAGAATACAAAGAACGCGACCTCAAAGCACTCCGACTGTATCGAACGGAATAGGCAAGCAAGCCAGGCCTGTAACCCATTTGATATAAATAAGATCGAAGAGGTGGGTCTTCTAATAGTCGAGGCCACGCAGTCAGCCGGAACCTTCGCCGGAAGTATCCAAAAAATCGTAAGCTGTTTACTAGCGATCCTCACAACTTTAGGATTAGAATCCGGGCCATAAATGTCCACGAAAATGAAATCTCCTAAATCAAGCACACTACTACGACGGAGGTAAAAGTCCAAAAGGACTAGGGGCTCCAAGTGTCATTCAAAAGATAGAGAATAACGAGTTACTAGAACTCGTGAAGTTCTATCCAAAGTTCTTAACAAGAAGTGCATGGACTCTCATACCATATGCGCGTTTTAGCATTTTACCCACTATTTTTGAAGTTTTTCTAGAAAATATTGTACAGGGTGTGGTAATACGAATTAATCAGTATTTAGATGCTAAAAAAAAATATCAGACGTATATAGAGAAACACGTTTTTTTAATTCAGCAGCACATTATTTTATTTCCATTAAGTTTAAAAATATCACTCAGATGGCAGTCGCTTAGCTGTGGTAGGGTGCGATGGCAATGTTTGAACACCTTTTTCCTTCAGATATCCCCAAAGAAAAAAATCGCGCTGGCTATTCCACATTACCCAACCGAGAGACCAGTGCTGTATGGCTGTAGCCCCATCGTGTTGGAACCACGATTCCCCAATCCTTCTTCTTCAACAATTTCTTCAATTTTAGGCTGCAAAATTGTGCAACATTGACACAACGTTCAGAATTGACAGCGTCCTCGTCAAAAAAGTACAGGCCTCCGAATTGTGACAGCACACCACGCAGTTAGTATAGAGGAATGAAGCGGTTTTTCACAAACGTCTGGGGGTTTTCACTCCAGTAGCCATAATTTTGCTTGGTAACAGCTGCACCGAGAAGAAAATGTGCTGCTTCACT
This sequence comes from Phrixothrix hirtus, assembly GCA_024586415.1. Lineage (NCBI taxonomy): Eukaryota > Metazoa > Arthropoda > Insecta > Coleoptera > Phengodidae > Phrixothrix > Phrixothrix hirtus. The sequence goes on along the minus strand of JAHWXV010369995.1, from coordinate 1,676 downwards.
CGATTTCTGAGCCATCATTATTTTGTACGGATAAAATTTCAAGTCTAACTTAAGAATCCTCCATACACTGCGGTCTGAAATTTCTAAAGCAGAACGACACGGCGACTGCTAAATTGCTGCTCAACCCAGCTGCACATTTTTCGGTGTTCTTATTGATCTGCATTATCCGTGTGTTCCTTTTAGCGAGCTACCAGTTTCTTCCAACCGCCTAACCCGTGATGAATTGTGTTCGCATTAGGAACGGTGTTGTTACGCGAAATGTTGAACCGTTGGCAAAAAGCTCTGCCCGCGGTCAGAGTGGTTGTTTTCGAAATACGCTCGCGCAGCAAAGCCTTTACATTCTCCAGTCCAAACCATAATGGCGACTGAAGTGGGATCTACGAAACAAGCCGCACTTGCATACCTCAACACCTGCTTGAGTAGTCCCCCTGTTTTTCCGCACCCTGTATTCTGTAAGTATTCAACTTGCAAGAGTTCATGCAAATTCTCACTTGGTGAATAAAAAATGAAGACTTCCAAGTCGCGATTGGTAAACATTTTTCTCGCAACCCTCGATAAAGGTACAGAGTCTTCTCAATTAAGGACAGGCAGAGGGAAGATTACGTTTGATAAGATAGAATTAGAAATTAGTCAAATTACTGCTCCCGCAGTTTCCTCAGAAATTTGAATCGGAGCAGGTGGCGCCCATAATCAAACTGAGGATTTCCTTAATCCTGGTCGTTAGCATTATATCAGCAATATTAGTTATTGATATATTTTTTGTGCCCTGTATCAAAAAATAATATTTTAACAATTTACTCAAATTCTAATGCGAGTCGTTAAAACACTGAAAATTTCATGGTGTTGTGGCAGATTTGTATAAACAAAGTGACCAAGTAGACTATAATTTAGAGTGAAGAACAATGTGCAAGTAAGCATTTGCTAAATTGTATCACATCTGTTGTCTAAATTGAATAATTGCCGACTAGAAATGTTTGAAACCTCGGCCCATATCTAGGTCTCGGTTAACACTTCACATTTAACGAACGTTTTAAAATGTGATCGATTAAAACTTAGTTATAAACATCCAGCCATAATTTTGTTTATAAAATACGCCAGAGTTCTTATCCAAACAGGGCGAAAATACTTTGGCCAAATCCTTTAGAAAAACAATTCTCATACAGATATTTTGGTAAATAAATTGCGAACTTTGTACTCTTACGTAAAATATTGGATTCTCGCCGACGCGACACTTGAAAATAATCGTCTATAATTTACAGGCCAACTCGAAATAAATTTTGCTAACAATGTATTTGTTTTAAATATACAAAATTCCGTAATTTACTCACTTTGAACAGAAATTAATTTCAGATTAAAACTTGTCCTTCAACATTTGCGTTCAAGCGTTTCTATATAATTTATTTATAAAATTGCTCAATGCATTGACAATAGCTATACTACTTCCTTTAATGATAAGAATATTTATTTTATTGATTTTTAAATTATAATTTCTTGGCAATCTCATGATTTATTTTATACTGTAAATGGACACAATAGTCTGATTGTTTTGTCTTAAAGCAGGAATTGACGAGTAGCTCCGCACCCCATTATCACAGCAATATATATATATATATATATATATATATATATATATATATATATATATATATATATATATATATATATATATATATATA
>JAHWXV010369973.1:0-10754 GCA_024586415.1 Phrixothrix hirtus | reverse complement strand
TATATATATATATATATATATATATATATATATATATATATATATATATATATATATGTATGTATAACAGCTACTTAACAGACAAGATTCTTAAGAAAACTAAAACTGAGGGAATTTAATCCGCTGTTTACACTGAACGGAGAAAGTTGTAACATTATGGAATAGTAATGAATAAAATTAGTCATAGTTCTGATGTAATACATTGCAATGCCATGACTCATTTCAGATCTTGAATTTATTTAGACAAATATCATGATTACATCATTTACTTCAGTTCTAAGAAACATTCTACAGTACTCCTAATATTCTAGAATGTGCTATAAGATTAATGTTACTACTAACTTTGTTATACTAGCCCTCCTTAAGACTGTTATGTCCTGTAGCACGACCTCAGATTTTGCTCTCGCGATGGTTCTACTTTTGATTGCAAATGCCGGAATCTTCATTGCGAATCATACTTGTAGCCCCATTTCCTGAAAAAGTGGTAGTCTGCCGATTTCTTTGTTGGTGGAGTACCCCTTAGATTCCAACTACACACCAGAATTTTTATACCACTGACTTGAAGCACTACTACCAACATTTTACGTATTACGCGCCAGTTAAATTGGTTCAAACTGCAGGCGAGCTTTGGTGTAGCTAACTTTCTACCGGCACCGGCAAATTTGTTTCCTTAGATCCCATAATGGCTTCTACAAGTCTTCATAATGTGACTTTCGTTACAAGATAGTATACTTCGCATTCCTTGGCGATGACCGCGCAGTAGGTAACATGCCGTTGCAATTTCTGGCCCTTGCTGCTGTATTTTCTCTATGCCATCATACTCTTTTTTAAATTCAACTGCGATGCCACGGGTTATTCGAACGTCTTTAGCGGCACAATGAACCATAGGGTACTCCTCTGGTAAATCGAACAGATTTCTGTATCCCTTAGTGGTAACCCTAAGTCGAGTGTTGTGACGTCCCAAATGGGTTGATATATATTCGATAAATGACTGTTTGCTGTTCTTGATTCCTAAAGTTTCTAATTCAATATGGTTCGCCCTTTGTTCACATTCTTGCTTTTCTGGTTCTGTATTCCTTCCAGCATATGGCGCTAACCGACTCATGAACCACTATGGGTTTTCCCCTAGGCAGTTTCAAAATTCGGTAGATTACACGGTTGATCTTCTTTTCACTTTTTACGGACTTTCCAAATATCTTTACAATTTTGGGGATAGACCTTGTCGTCTCTGAGACTGGTACAACCAAACAAGATCATTGGGTTAACATCCACCTGATTTGGAACTTAATCATAGCGAAGTTCAATTCGATCACTGTCACTCTACACGTTATTGCGAACTCCCTCTTGAATGGAATTAGTTCCTTCGTAGACCTTCAGCATATACATTTCCAGCAACCTCCTCCTCTCCAGGCTTTCTACCAAACTCCAAATTACACGATAATCTAATTTCTCGCCCAGACAATACTCTAGCCGGGGTCTCTCCTGTCATTTCATTTACAGCTGATCGATATGCCATCAAGAACAGATGTAAGTACCGGTCCCAATCTGTCTGATGGTCTGAGACAGCTTTTGATAAATATTTTCCGTTGTTCGATTCATCCGTTCTACCATTCCATCTGACTATGACTGAAGAGCAGTTGTTCTGGTTTTTCGTATACTCTACAGCTGGCAGAAGCTTTCGAATAAGGTTGACTCAAAATTTCTTCCTTGGTCTGAATGTAACTCCAAACGAATCCCGAAACGACCAAACAGTTCCACTGTAACTGCCTCTTGATTAGGTAGAGCGTATGCCTTGGTCCTTTTACTAAAATAGTCCATTGCAATCAAAATATATATGTTTCCCGCTTCGGTTTTTGGAAATGGACTAGCTATATCAACGGCTACTCTTTTAAATAGGCTACCAACATTATATTGTCACATCGGTGCATTTAGCCTCCCCAACAGACCATTCCCAGATACGCATAATACACATTTTCGGCACCACTCCTTAAAATCATCCTTGCAGTTCATCCAATTAAATATTTCGCGGACCTTTTCCAAGGTTCTCTTTACTCCCATATGCTATCCAAATGGAGCATCATGCAGTTGTCGCAAAATTTTTGCCACTCTGTTTTTCGGAACCACTAACTGCACTCGTTTTTTACTTCTATCATTTCCCAGAACTCTTTTCAAAAAGCCGTCCTGAACTTGCAAGGAGTCCCATTGGGATCAATATGCTTTATTAATGGGATTAAATACAGCCATTTCCTCCCAACCTGCTCTTCGACCTTCATTCGTACATTTTAATAGCACTGTTCAGAATTCCATTATTCATAAAAATGGTTCTAAGTAATTTGTATGGAATTGGTGTAGATTAACACACCTTCTTAATGGGGGTTGAAAATAATCCCTACCAGGCGAAAGTAGGCACGGTACATTATCTACGAAATAAACTAATCATGTGGTAGTTTCTGTACGGTAAAGACGCCTGTAATAACAAGTATCACATGTGGATCCAATATTATTGGTTGTAATGAATAAATCTTAGACCAATATTAATCTTGGTTTAATATAACTTCGAAAATAAACGTGTATGAAGTTAGTGCAATTTCCAACGTAAGGTGTAGGAGTTGCCGACGCCTTACAGAAAAGAACAAGCACCTTCAGGTCTGGATTGGTTTCTTGATTTTGTTTGACATTATCTGGTTTCCAGTCATAGTTGTTTAAAGTAGAACGGTTGACAAGAGGTTCTTCAACTTCTGTCGCCCTCCAACTACAATGGTACCATTCTTTTGTGCAATACTGTCTTAATAAAGCGTCATAATTTCGATGGTTTCTTTTAGGACAGGGTTCCTGATGGTTTGTGTTATTGGCGGGACTGTTTCTTAATTCTGTGCAATTTCTCAGCAGTTGTTCTTGTTTTTAACATTTCCAACATCGTAATTTTTGTCCAATTAGCTTTTGTGTCTTAACTAATCTTAACACTATCTCTTCTAAAGTCTCAGCACTAGCTTTATTTTCCTCAATGGCTCGCAGACGAATGTGTCCCTTCGACGTTTGTTTGGCCGCTTCAAATTCATAGCAAGGTCACATGGACGAGCTCTTCTAAGTGTCTGTTGTGTTTCAGAATCCCGAAGACCATCCATAAATGTTTACATCCTAATTTGTTCAGTAAAACTTTCTGGAGACATTGGATATGCTAATCTCACTAGCACTGCAATTTCAGCTTCGAATTCTTTTCTTCAACTGTACATCCATTTGATGTTGCGGCTGCCACGAACTGTTTGTGATAATTGGCTCAAGACGTCTTCCCATCTTACGTAAGTGCTTTAACGTGTCTTCTAGTACTTGGCATGCCATGTTCAATAACAAGCAATTGTTCAACTTGCTGCACGTTAACTGGTGTTAGTTGTTCATGAGGGATAGAAACCACTTCCTTCTTAGACGTGTTGCCCTCTTTATTTACGGTAAGAAAGATAAACTGTTGAGGTAGTTCGTTATACTTCTTAGTTACTTCCTCATCTTTTGTTGCCATCTCGTTGGTAACATCTTCTATTTCTTTTGTTGATTTACTTTGGCTTGATTTAATTTCTTTCTGTAGTTTAGCCTGGCTTAATTTAAATTCTTCTAATAATGCGTATTCGTGTAATTTAATTTCACCTTGTATTTTATTTCGGCTTGCATTAATCGTTCTTATTCCTTCTTGTATTTTACTTTGGTTTGCATTAATCGATAACATTTGCTCCTTTAATTTGTTAGAACATAATTTCCTCTCGCAACTGATGTTGATTGCATTCCATTTTATCCTGCATCATTTGCAAAATTTCCATCAACGCCTCAATATTTTGTTTTACGGCACTTGTTGTCACTGGTAAATAAAAAATAATTAATACTAGCTTTTAATGAATAACAGTCTGTGAGTTCAACTTTTGAAAACAATTCAACACCTGACACCAATATAAGGGAAGTAGTTAATTGTTTTAAAATCTTTATTTATATTCACTAATAGTAGGATTATTTATATACACTTATTTATTTAAATATTTATTTCACAATACACTAATAATAAACGTTTATATTTCTATTTATGTACAACAGTAACTTATAGCAAAATATTCTAATTAAAAGTAAAACTAAGGTAATAAATTGCAATACTATGACTCATTGCTGGCTTTGAATTTATTTGACAGATATTGGTTACCGCAATGGGACATTTGTGATTACATCATCTATTTTAATTATAAGGAAGCTGCTGGATTGTTTCAGAATTTTTCATTAAGTTTATATTGTTTCTAATTTTTGTTACAGTAAGTTAGCAAATTTAACAACAATAATGTAAATACCATTCATAACTTCCTTGTAAATTTTTTCGTGGTATACAGGGTGTCGGGATATAAGGATCGTTACTTTACACATATGTGCCCAGGCGAAAAATCTATCATGTATATTCTTTACTATTAAATATACTTAGAAACATAAACACCCCTTGTTTATGTTGACAAAGCATCAGTTTACATTTACTATGAAGCTCCTTTTTCTATTCAAGGTCACCAACTGTTCTAATAGAAGATAATCCAACCTACTGCATTAAATCATCTAAGTTTGCTTGTAATATATCTCTATGACTTATTATTATTATTATAAACTTATTTGATAAATATCTGAAATTGGTAAATTTAATTTATATGAAAATATTTTTTATTGCATACAAATTACGTAAAATTTTATGAAATTTACTTGCCAGTTAGATTTTTAACTGTTTTCACAAAATTTGAATACTGTATATAACACAAGTGATTTCAAATATTGATAAGATGAAGATAACTATAAAAATAATTTAACATCTTGTTAAAGCGGTTTTGTAAAAGTGAAAGTTATTTAAATGTTTCCATGTGCAATAATACAAATGTATACAACTAAACATGGTATGTGTTAAGTAAAAATCTTATTTTTATTTTAAAGATTTTATAAACGCATAATTAATATATCGCTAGAAATTTTAATGAAGAAAATAAAACTTAATTTAAACGCTAATTATCGTGTATTATAATAAACAGTTGAGAAATGTCATTAATAGTACTCTGAAATCGTTTGCATCATACCGAAGCTGTTCGTTCGGCTTCCGTCACTGGCTAAAGTTGTATAGTCCACCAACCATTTCTTGTTGAACATAGTAGACCAAGTTAAAAAGCAGGGTGGGCTGAGAACTTTAATAACAAATATTTCGAAAAGTATGCAATTTAGACAAATAGTTTATAAGCCTTTTTTGTCGCGCATATTAAGATGTGTCTGCTGGTAAAGTAATGTGCCTTATATCACGGACACGTTGTATAATAATATTTTTAGTATGGGTAACAGAATCATGAATTGAACTATTTAACCAAGCAATTATCGTAAATCGCGCAATTGAGTATTTTTGTAATAATAATTCTTCACTTGATGTGTGAGTTTCTTGAAGCACGAGCACATCCACTTTTTAATCGATACACAGTCTTCCAAGATACTCAACTTTGTTCCTCTACATTTAATTGGCAAATATTTAAAGTATATCCAGTTTCCTATATGTCTGTTGTCAGATATTTGTAATTGTCAAGTGACCTAGAGGATTTTTGGAAATCTTGTTCGATATTCCAGGTAACGACATTAAAACTACATTTGTGTGTGATCCCTGATAGACCTGGTGATGGTAATTAATTAATTAGTTTTTTCAATTTCATTTATAGATTTAAATGAGAGTATATCTTGTCACAACAAAAAAAACGAAACAAGTATTGAGTTATTTTAACACAATCAGGCTTTACCATAAATAAAGCGTAATCTTTCAATAAGCATTAAATAAAGAAATTGTTAAATGACCCCATTGATGTGCGTTGGTTTTGTCTTTAATATGGGATTACATATTAAAAAAGACGTACAACAACTTCCAACACATTTAGATAAAAACGTTTTGTCAAACAACGGTTTTGTGGAATTGTTCTGAGCCCAGCTTTAATTAGATTTTTAAAAACTTTTACCAAAAACATAACTCGCATAAAACTAACTTTTATTAAATAGGTTTGATTTATTTTTAATTAATAAAAAGTAATAACAAACGTCAAAAACCGTATTCAAAGTTTTCGCATTTTAATGCACTTTTTAATGTACCACAATATAATTTAAAAATAGAGTACCGCTTTAAAAGTTGATAACTCTAGAAAAAATCCAATTTTAATTCCAATTTATTGTTGTATGGTACACTAGCTTGACTTTTTGATAGAGTTATAAAGTTGTAAAACCACTTAAATCTTGTTAGGCGTCGGTTTTGAAGTGGAAAACTAGAAAACCAACGCTCCCTAATTAAATACGGAGATAAAAATGCATTCTGCCAATTAAAGAAAGCGATTCACTGTTGTAATTTTTATTGACATTGTTATAATTTGCCGAGCATTCATAAGTTAAATTGTGCTTTTAATAGCCTCATTTTAAAAATACAATAAGGTCATTTTAATTTTGCACGAGAAAAGAATAGGCCGGGTAAATCTCAAATTTTTCTTAATTGGCTCATTAAATAACTTTTAGAAATTACCTTCGCTTGACCATCGCTGGCTTTGAACATCAATCAACCACACATTTAATATTAGTAAAACAAAACGTCGAGAGTGTAGTAACAAAGCAAATCCAATTATATGAAAATGCTTTGCTGAACGTATAACAAAAATTGCCATAACTAAAATGCATCATGTTAAATGAACAAGATAGGTTTCTTGTTTAACGTAATTACGAACCATCTCTGTATTCCGCTTCATAATACATTACGTACTGTATACCACAATTTAGAACACAAAGTGATGTTTTAAAAGTTGAAGATTCTAGGAAATTCCAATTTATTGTTGTATAGAACACTTAGTTGGCTTTTTAATGAAATTGTGCAGTAACAAAACTACTGAAATCTTATTAAGCGTTTACTTTGAGGTGGAAAGGCAGAAGGAAGTGCTGTTTAATTAAATATCTATATAAAAATGAAAAGTGCTTCCTCGAAGTAAATGAAACTGTCTTTATAATTTTTACTTGGAGTAAGATTGATGCATTTGGAGTATTATAGTTGTATTTTAATTTAGCGGAATCGATAAATTAGAGAAAGGTGTATATTTACAAACATTCAATTTAACGAAGAATTTACGAGAATTTAATGAAATAGGTAGTGTGAGTTAAACCGACTGCCTATTCAAAATACGGTTAAATTGAATTCAAAGAGACTGCAATTGACATAAGCTGATTAAGCAGCAGTTTGAATGCGTTGATAAATTCTAGCAATTAATGTTGGAGAATACTAAATAGCGTAAAATAAAAACATGAAAGACAAGCTAGTTATTAACCTTACCAGTCACTTTAATGGATATTAAATACTTTGTAATTTTTAAAATACGCGCTCAAATAATTATCGGAATTTCTGTGAATAAAAAACGGCTTGATTTAGAAGATGGAATTTGGAATTACCGATGATTTTGTATTCTGCCGGGTACGCCTATGCATACAGGTAGACTCATGCGCTTCGAGTTTCCAGTGCAGGGTGGGGTATAAGCCGCTTCAGTGTTGGAGAAGCATTTGTTAGTTGTGGAGTATTGCGCGTTTACTCGTGCTATAGATTGTACTGCTGGCATTTTATCGGCAACGTGTTAAATTACAAGTTGCGCCAAATATTCTTAAAATTAATACTACCCACTCTAACTTATTTCAAAAACACTTATTTTTAATATGTATCACAATTCAAATATTCTGCCGCCATTCACTCAGTATTCTAACCTCAACTAAAAAGTTTAACCGACTTTTAACTTTTAAGTTTATAATTTTGTGATACTAGTTATAAGCGCTCGTTTTATTTATTGCCAACTTCATTTCTATCCGGCAAAAGTGAAAAAACATTGTGTATAAATTTTAACGTTGTCGAAACTTTTTATGTTCTAACGTGTTTTGAAGATCCGAGGCCTAACTAAGACAACTTGCACCCTAGCTATGTTATAAAAGTGCTAGTAATCCAACTGGAGGATACAACAAAGGTAAATATAAGTCAAATTTTGACATTTCTTTGATTTCCGTTTTATTTTAACACTTTAAATGTAAATAAATGTTTCGCGGATGAACTTTGAATTTTTTTTATATTCACACAGCATCCTAGACTCTTCGGAGAGTCATGCCGGGGCTCGACGGTATATAGGCAGTTGTTTTGAGGTTCCTATCGATTTTCGGGGCACAGACGAATTGTTTGATTAAAGCTGTAGCCCTACAATGAAACCATCGTGTAGCCAGCGATTACTTTTGTTGTTATCGATTCTATATTTGTCGGACGTTTCATAATTCACTAGTGTGAACTTTGCGGTTTATTTGCACCATAAAATTACACCGATGCGCGGTAAAACATGTGTTCGTTAAGGTCGTATTCTTGTACCATTCACTAAAGACTGTTCATCTGAAATCTGGAATTTGTCATTTCATGTAATAGTTACCGGCGCGGCGGTACAATTTACCTACCCTCGTGTTCGCCTGTTACATCCTTTTACCTTGGGGCGTTTAATAACTTTTTTATCTCAATTTCTTTCCAAAAATATTAATTTCCTAGTAATAAATTAAATAGAAAAAAGCTTAAGAATGTAGAAAACGTGTTTTTTTTTGCTTTCTCCTTTATATGGCCTTTAAAGGCCGTTCAAACGGATGATTATTTGCATTTTGCAGCAGTATCTACTTACGGGATATATTGAAATTGGTTTTATAAGATTGCCGAATCCTTGAAAGGTATTCGCCATGTAGGAATGCAAATTCATATTTTTCACACTCAACATATGGATACTTTTTATCTAATTAATCAAATATATAATTATAAAACTATTTAATATTTTAAAAATTGAATTCGCATTTCAAAATTGTAAAGCTATACCTTAAATGCATGACAAGAGGAAGCTTAAGAAATAATGCCTCCCACCTGCATACACTTAAAACAGGAAGTTGCACAACAATACCACCAAAGAATATATCACAAAAACCGGGAGCAAAAATGATCCCGCATAAAATTTTACTTGACTAAAATCTCTTAAAATAAAACAATTGGATAATTCCCGAATTCCATATAAAAGGTTTCCTTAAAAATAACTGGAACGGCCTCCATTGTTTCTTTAGTATAATGCCGCATATATACCGAAAAGCCTAAACAAATTTTAAAACTTTCCATTGCATTTAAGCGATTTAAAATTCTTATTCGACATTCTCATTCCCTACTCTGTAATGTAGGCACCCCCCGCCGCGTCGCTTGTAAAATTTTATAAAAATTATTTTGATAGCTCTGGCAATTTGTTATATCAAATTATTGTATTGGTTAATTCAATATTTACACAGTTTATCTGATGTAATATAATAACATAAATTTATCCACTGATCATAAAGATCTAAGTAGAATGAGAAACATGTAACAATCTTATTATTGCATAAACTTAAACAATCCAAAAATCTTACAATCTTATCTTTTGCAAAAAAACTTGTCGTGGGGTACATAAATCATGCGCAATAAAATTAATAGACTGCTCATCTTCAGCGCATTGACAGAATAATACCCCCACTCCTTTGTGACATGCTTAGTATCCACGGTTATCAGCGGTGCAGTTTCGCTTCATTTATGCACCTGTGAAAATCGAATTTATGCTGTTCAACGAGTGCTTATTCTGCGCCGAAGTTTCAAGGTAAGCGAAAACTTAAAGACTGTATCAATACGAGTCTAAAAATTGTCTTCTAACTTGTTGACTCAAGTTTGATTTTGCTTTATTTTGGCCCAAAATAAGTATTTGAGATTTAATAGACTTGGGATATAAGGCGATCCATGTCCATATAAGGGGCACAAATTGAATTACAAATTAATTGAACACGTTTACAATCTTGCCCATAAAATTTAATATGATTTTTAGTTATACCTAAAACCCGTTTTATGGGCAAATTGTATGTATTTTCAGTTCATCTTTAATAGACTTCTTGAATGTTTTATCCAAGTTGTACCTTGGCATATTTCAGTATAGAATACAGTTAAACCTGTCTAATTTGAACACCACCGGTTCCAATCGAATCCGTTCAACTTGTACAGGCGTTCAACATGAAAACTTGTGTGTAATTTTTGTTTATAAGTCATAAATATTCTTGAAGTCATTATTCTAATATTATATGACACATTTTTGATGAATTGGCGATTTACTTCAAGATTTTATATGAACATCTTTCCTAGAAAGAAAAGATTTACCAGACTACAACAAAGAATAAAGAGAATTTACTTTTTTAATCAACTGATGGCATATGATTTTTGTAACAATAATCTCACTAAACACATTTATTCATTTCAACGGTTAGACACAAAATAGGCATTCAAGATAAATAGTGTTCTGAATTATTTGTTCAGTGTACACTGTACGGACCTGTTTAAAGTTTTGCACATTGCTTCTAATGTAAATTAAAGCTAAACGGTTCCGACAAAAATCGTTCGATTTGATCAGGTGTTCGACTACCGGCTTCATTGTATTCCACGTTTTAATTTCCAAGTGATAGAAAATCTACGGTTTTCTTTGCCTTAATTCGGTCTCGAAAATCATGTTTTTAGAAATTAATTTGTGTGTGTGTGCGCGCGTGTGTGTGCGTGTGTGTGCGTGTGCGTGTGTGCGTGTGTGCGTGTGTGCGTGCGTGTGCGTGCGTGTGCGTGCGTGTGCGTGCGTGTGCGTGCGTGTGCGTGCGTGTGCGTGCGTGTGCGTGCGTGTGCGTGCGTGTGC
>JAHWXV010369967.1:0-17589 GCA_024586415.1 Phrixothrix hirtus | reverse complement strand
GTACTTTATGTACTCATTCGTAAAAATATGATACTTTTTTGACTTGTGTTAAAAATATGTACTAAAACATAAAATATGTACCGAGTATGGACGCTGTATTCGTATTGCTTATAATTTTACGCTTATTGAGGTGTATATAGGGCCTCCTTTCATCCCTAAAAAGGAATATGTTGTACTATCTGAAACACCCTGTATACGCATATGTACTATAGTAATAGGTAACATAACAATGATCTTTAAAATTAATTTTTATTGTTCCTATGAAATATTCCGAGAAAATAAGGTTTTAGCTTTCAGTTATGTAAATACACAGCATTGGCGCCTTTGGTTGAAGTATTGTTAGCGCCCAAAACGCGCGGGTTCAAACCCGATCGAGTTCGATAAGTTTTTCAACGAAAATAATTCTTTTCGAATACGGGAGTATAAACGTAGGTCCCAATTGTGGTGGCAATTTTTAGAGATTTGGCAAAATTCTAGAAGACAGTAAAATGATGGTAGTAATTGAAGACAAGAAGATCAAGGGAATTTCCATAAATTTTTAGAAACAAGGTGAAAAAGTTAGAAAACGTGTCCAAAAAAACGGAGTTTCCGGAAAAGGGCATAAAATCAAAACTGCAGGAAATAACTTGAATGAACATCAAGTTTAACAAAATAACAAGTCGATAATTGCTACTATGACAAACGGAATAACTTATAAAAAGGCAAAACGAGAAATGCTTCGAAACTTAACAAAGTCGCCCACAAATTAAGTTGCGATGTGAAGTGAACATCGAGATGTAAGTATTTTATACAAGCTGATCGATGTTGAGTAACAAATAAAAATAATAACGATCATTCTTCCAACTATATAAAGATTTTCCTTCGAGCAAAAGACGTCGCAAGCTGATTGCCACGCTCTATTGCGAAGTGTTGTAATAAAATTGCTCTAAAAAATTAGTTTTGCCGGTAAGTCGAGGAAAGTGAAGTGCGTGGATGAATCAATTTAAAATAATTCCAGAGTGCGCGCGTTATCAAACTCCAAGCAAATAAACGTAAACGGGCTAATACTTTTTTTTATAACCGAATTAAAATGTATTTAAATGTTTTTATCATTGGTTAATATTTCTAATATAATTTTTAAATAAACGATAACAGTCGATTGTTAACTCAACCTCATCTAAATTTCTATGTTTAATTTTAATTTAGATTATTGATTTGCATTTTGTATACCTTATTTATTTTATTCACTATACAAGTTTTGAAAGTTAAACATTGGTTTATTGTTATTATTGGTATATGCTCAGCATTGAATAAATAAAAAAAAATATTAGTGGCGCTTCCTTCGACCTTATTAATACGGGATTGCTTACCAAATAAGAGTACATGTATATTTTCGCAAACTTCTTTAAAATAAACTATCACTTGATAACCGATTTACAAAAAGAGGTTGTTCAATTATGAACAATTCCGGAAGCTTCTATTGATAAAGTGGCTATCTGTTGGCATTATAAATTAACGAATATTCTTCCAATGAATCAACTTCGATTAGATTGCTGTTATCTGGTTGTGCTATGCGTAATTAACAGCTGCCGATACTAAAATATTGCGTCATTTTAATTTGACAGCCCAAGCATTTTCACGCTTGCTTTGTATAATTTAAAAATTACAACGTTTCCCAACCGCTGCGCCGGTTGGCGGTTTAATTTTTATCTGGTACCAGCCAAATATTTTTACCGAATCAATTCTTGGGAAAACTGATCTATATTTACATTACTTATAAAAAATACAAAGTAACGCCATCCTTATTTGTCACACTTTTAAATTTTTCTTCCACTTTTGAAGAATAATAACGAACGCACGAACGTTGCAATTGTTCAATAATTGGAAAACAATTTAAAAACGTGACAAGTAAGAATGATATCATTGTGCACTTCTTATGTAAAACATCCCTACACGGATAGCTTAAAATTGTTTTCAGCATAATTATTTTATGACGTGTCAAATTGTTAGCGTGTATCCCCGTTAAGCTATTTTGCTAAATAGAAAACATCACACTCAGTGTGATTGGCAAAGCGATTCCACCAAAATTAAAGTCGACATAGATAGCACTTTTAGAATTTATCATGGTAGTCATAGAAAACGATCATGGCCCGACCAATAACTACTTCAACAAGTAAGTTCAACACATCCCAGATGGTTTTGCATGATGGACCGACCATACACGGTTGTTTTGAAATAGTTTCAGAAAATTAAACCACACATTTGGTTAAACATAATATTAGCCTGTATTTTTTGTTACTTGTTTTGTTTTGTGGCCGAAATTTCGGTATGTGCCTTGGTCGTCTTGGTTTGAACTACTGCAGTCATTTTGTCACGCGTACTAAAATTTTGCCGAATCAGACACTCTCAATACGGATTTTTAATGTGCCAAACATAACATTCACACGGGACCTACGATTTTACTTCCTTATCTGAGAAAAAGTAATATTTTTTTATTTTCCTCTGCTGAAAAATGTATCTTTTGGATGTAAAGGAAACATGCTGACCGCTACAACTAGGCTAGTGTTTTTTGTTATAGTGTTGTTCCTGCAATAAGGTTCTTATATAAATATATTATTTAAGGTGAATTTTGTTTGGCATTATCGCAATCGTCTGCAATATTATTGAATAATAAGAGAAAAAGAAATTACCTAATAAAAACTTACGCTTGTATAGTGAACTAAACGCTACTGGAATTTACCTGAAAATAGAAAAAAACGTATTAATAAAGTAAAAATTTTACTGAAAAATATTTAGCTTAATTATTGAATCAATTGAATCAACTTTGATAATGATACATAATATGTATAATCATACAAAGCTTTTTAGCTTGTTTGTCTTAAGTGTACAAATAAGTTCGGCGCCTTTATTTTTAGCGTCTTGTAACTGGTTAAAATTAAATTTCTCCCCGCCCTGTGCCGAATTGAAAGAGCGCGACAATAGTTGATGGGCTCAGAAAACAGCAGTTATCATGCTATATCATTCGGAAAGTAGCATGTACGGCATTTCATCCTTTTTGCTTTCACGTCGAATAAAAACGTTGCTCAGGTTACCGAAACTAATTGTTTCGTTTTTAGCCACGTTCCTGCAACCTCTACAATTTGTCAAAGTCACTCCAGCAGTTTCGGAGAAACGTTGAAGGCGAGGAATTAGAGCAGCTAATGAACGAAAATCATTGTCTAACGATTGCTGAACAACTTAACGTAAATGAACAACCAATTTGAAATGAAGGTCATTACATTATGTATATATTTAGCCCTGAACAAAAAGCGAAACACTATTTAAAAGAAACGACTTTTATCATAAAATTGTAACACCATGAAAAGTCAGTATGGTACAACAATTTTAAAATACGAATGTCGTCGATAAATTTGGCTATACCATGGCAGGGTGCGCTTCCATGCTATTCGTGCATGTGGCGGGAATGTATTTAGATTTTGTCCAAGCCCCCCTCCGTGGGGACTCTACTGTGCAGGCTGACTACTGTTGTTAAGTTATATATCCATTTTGCTCTTCTTGAGTTTTCTCTGTTTATTTTGATGTACACAAGCGGCATTGGAATTTTAGCGCGGTCGCCTTTGTACATCCTTTTTACCGATACTGTAAGGACGTCTTGCTCTAGTAAGTCTTGCTGAACGTCGTCTTCTGGGTTAACCTCTGGGATTTTGCAAAGTACCGCTCCAAAAGTCTTCTCTGAATTCAACTGGAAACGATGGCAAGGGCATTCGTTTCTCTGTAGGATGTGAACAATTGTCTGATATTCAGCTTCCATGGTAGGTTGCATGGAAATGTCGCATGCAAAGTTTTTCGCCTTCAGAACAGTGATTTGGTTTTCCTTCAGCTTCCTGCTGAGCTGTGGCCATTTATCATTAGCCCTTAGGACGATAGGCGGAACTTTTTGAGTTTTTTGCTTTCGCGTTGTTTTTGGCTGCATTCTAGTTCGGAGGATTTGTCAGCGGCTTGTATCGGTTTTTTGTAACCACTTTTGTCCGCTTTTGGTTTCCCGACTTCCCTTTTCGTTCTAGAGTACTCTAGCTTAAATTCTTGTTCTTCGGCGTCTTCCTCCGATGAGTACTCCATAACTTGTAACAAACTTTTTGCGTCAATTCTTGTTATTTCTTGTCCCACATTCGCTCTTGCGGCGATTTTTGTTGCAGTGACAACTAGCAAGCAATGTCATATGCACCGTCAGGATCTTTGAAGGCTTTTACCAACACTTTTTTAGGGAGGTAGAAGAACGTGTCTTTGGATGTCTTGTTGGTTATCGTTGGCGCTTATATAATCCGTTGGCGCCTTTATCTCATGCTAGGTAAGTTTCGCACTCGCACTCGAAGGCGTAACCCACTAAATATACAGATGTGTGCATGTATTGCACCCACCCCACTGATTAAGAGCAAGGATCCCAAGGTACATACAGCAAGAAAACAAGAATAACATAATAAACAACCGTCCGCTCTCGCTGCTCTAGCTACTACTCCCTCACTCACCGAAAGGCGTTATTTATTATGTTACTCGAAGTTAGTGAAACTGTTACTTCTGAGCGTTACCAATAGTAAATCATCAGACTGGGTGGAATTACAAGTAGTCTATAGCTTACGCTGAGACATTCTTACTTATGTGACTTATTTTCCAAACCTTATCCTTTCAGATTATCATCTATTCCGATCACTGCAATATCACCTGGTTTATTCCTACTTCAGATTTGTCAGTATGGTGAAAGATGGCAGAAGTGTGTCCTGAATAATGAGGAATATTTCCATGAATGATATATAATTTGTTTTTTCTGGAAATAATGTCAAATTTATGTAAAAAAGGCATTGAACTTATTTGTACACGCAATATATGAAGAATCATTTGTTTTAGATGTTATAACTTTGTTATCTATAGTATACTGTGTATTTAATTAATTTTAATTAATATATTGCTTTAAATACTTAATATTATCTTTTGTAGGGTCACAAACATAATTTATGTAGTACAAAATTCGAAAACATTTAATTAAATACAAGGTTGTTTTGAAATACTTTCAGAAAATTAAACACATGCATTCACAAAAAATAAAGAAAAAACTTGGCTCTCTGTTATGTCAAAATAGGACTAACTATTGTTCGGGAATGAGTTGTAAAATTTTTTCTTAAAGCCTTTTATTCTGAATATAAATAGTAAAGTATTTATTAAAACGGCCTGTTTCGGGAGGTTATATGCAACAAAGTTGATGTTAATACAAATACAAATCCAAATTTGTATCAATATTTATGTAAAATTTTTTTTAAAATACAGTTAAAATTTAAAATACTTTTACTAAATTTATTATAAAATTTTAAATTGTAAAAAATTATAAAAATTACAAAACTTCATTTGAAACATCATCGATTTTATATTAATCTAATCACTTTAACTTAGAACCATTCATTACAACATTTAGATTTAGTTAATATTTGTATTAATATCAACTTTGTTATAAACTTGATGATGAGATGCATGTAACTTCCCGAAACATGTCGTTTTAATAAACGCTTTAATATTTGTATTGAAAATAAAAGGCGTTGAGAAAAAATTTACAACTCATTTTATTTACAATTCTCAATTTTGTGAAAAATGGGTGGAACCCAACTTAATATATTGTTTGGGTGCTACTAGCATTCTCCAAAGTAATTAGCAACGGTTTTTTAAGCGCACTTTTACATGAGTTCATACCCACTAAATATCGAATTTCGCTTTATTGTTTATTTACAAACAATTCATTATACAAGTCGTTGCAATGGGATGTAGCAGCATACTATTTACTAATAATAAGTCTTGTGCGTGTACTTTGGCAAAATTTATCAAACACTTTTTTGTCAATAAAACAATTCGTACGTTTTTTCGTGGATGTTTGATTTTACAAAAAATAAGTGTTTATTTTAGTTTATTGTTGTTAGTGGATGCACGTTTCCAAATGTTTTCTTATTAGAACTAACAATTAAATCAGATTAAGATCTGTTTCAATAAAATGATAACAATATTATACTCACAATCATTTAGAAAAAACGATGTTTGCATGACTATTTACACGTACATTAAATTTATCATTGTGAGAATATGAACTAATTTGTTTTTAAGAGTGCAATAATCCAATTTTTATCATTTTAATAAAAATAGTTTCCGATTGTTTCATTTTTTTAAATGTAAAACTAAATAAATGTAGGTTAAATTTGATAAGTCAAGAACCCATTTACTATTAAAAAACGGCGGTGTTTATAGTCGTATTTGCTTTAAACTAGTATTGGTTGTGAGTTTAGAGTCAGCCATTTCTTTTTTAGATTTAAAAATATTATGAGTATTTTTTGTGAGCTTAGAGTCAGCCATTTCTCCTCTTGAAGCTATTTCAAAGCAGCTTGACTATTATTTAGAAAAAACAATTTTCAGTTTGGTTAGCATTAATTTTATTAATATTTTATAGTATTAATTGTCTAATTACAGTCAATCATAGCGCTACTTATTGCTTATTTTTAAATTTCTGATATTTTTTTAAACCGCTTTTATCCGACTATCCCTCTCTTGACAATTAAAACGTCAGTTGATGTTGTAAAGCTGTAGCGATAAAGGAAGTGTGATGTAATAATCTTGAAACGATTTATTTGAGTATCGAAATTCGCTCATTTCGAAACCCATTTCAGTTTCATAATGGCCTTCTTTTTAACACGGAATATATTTTTTTTAAATGTTGGTAACATTAGTAATTAACCTTATTAAACGTCAAAATCGAATAGAAAATTGCAAAACTTACATATTTAAATGTCAAAACGTTAATGTCACTAACTAAAATCCCTAAATCAATTACCAGTCAAAAAAGTGCGTTTTTTCCTAAATTTTTAGCAAATAGATTTATCACACTCGTTCATTAGAAAACCTTCCTGTAGGAGGCTTGTTTTCTAGACGAACTCGTGTGATAAAAACATGTCTTATGAAACTTGTTTCTGAATATGCTATTATTTTTAACACGAAATATTATTTTACAAGGTTGGTAACAGTAACATTATTAAACGTTAACATTAAATAAAAAAGCGACAATCTTTCACGTTCAAAGGTAAAATATTATTGTTACCAAAGACTACAAAATTTCTTAAATCAATTATATGTTAACATAATGCGTTTTGTCCTGCATTTAGAGTTATACACATACAAATAGATACAATAGTGTAAAAAACTTGATTTATAATACGTCGTACACACTCGTCCTTTACAAAAAGAGCTTCGTAGACTTGAATTCGTGTGATAAAAACTTATCTTCTGAAACTTGTTTATTTAATATACTATCAAATTCGTAAGGTAATACAGAATTATACAATTTTTAACGTTCCGTATTCGTTGCTTGGTAATTTAGATGTACCTAATAAAAATAACGACATAAGTGATGAAACATTGCAGATAATAGAATTGCCAAAAATAAAACCAAGATGTTGGGTATATACAGGTACGTGTAAATAAACCAAGGTGCCTCACTAATACTAAAATTTTAGGGCACTAAGTAAAGTTAAGTTTCGTCAAATATATACGTTACAATCAAATCTATTGACAGTACGTCACTGTCATCAAAGAATTAAATTAACATCGCAGGAATGTAAGGAGGAACAAGAATTGCCCCACGATTACAGGAATATGAAAATTGGACGTCCAATGTCTCCACATCTTTCAATTTATTCATCACAATTAACCAGTCTGATGTCACTGATGCATAGAGCGACAGGTAAAAGTTTTAGAAGGAATAATACGACTAATTTTGAAATAAATGAACCAAGTAATATGTTTTATTTTGTATACGGAGTGATTTTAAAATTCACAGACAAACTTTAACACGATCCTGTCGAGGTCTACCTGCGTCCTTTAACAAGAAAGCAACAAAACAGAACAATTTTTTGAAAAAAATTGAAAATGTCAACTTTTGAGAACTGCAGGAAAATGTGAAAAAGATACATGAAAACATCTTACTTTAATATCAAATTACATTTGTGTATATGTTTACTTCGAGTGTACACTAACCTATCCAGATTGTTATAAAAAATATAATTTTATTGAATTTCTTCTTTGGAAATTTAATTTTTAAAATTCGTAAGAAATTTTAAATAATTTTATATTGTTAAAAGATATTTTTCTGTTATTAAGTGTACGATTTTTAATTACACTGAATACAAGTCTTGTAAACACAAAATCCAAGAAATTGGAGTGCATTTGCTCCATGTATTACATTTCAGAATCAAAGAATAGTTTTCCTTAACCTTTCTCAGCTTGCAATTTGAGATAAGACTAATACAAGAACTGAAGCACTTAGCTATTTACAGGATGTTCAAAATCTTTGTACAATTCGTATAAACGTCGATTAGGGTAACGCTGTTCTGTCATTTCGATATTAGTTAATCAATTCACTATTTACACAAACACGATCTTAAACTTCAAACTAAACGCACACAAAGTTGAAAATTATTACACTTCGATATCGAAAAACATAGACGGCACTATTTAATAAAACTCGAAAATCCTGATTATTTAACATTACATACATCGTTTGTAAATAAACGGGATACTATAAATGAAATATATATCGACACTTAATTTACATTTACTATTTTAGAATGTTGCAACAACAGCGTCATATGTTTATAGTTTATTCACTTGTAATATTGTTTGCAGTATGAATTGATATTGTTACTAATTACATGTCTATAAATTAAACTTCAAACACTTCCATTATTATTTAACTGCGTAAAATGCGAAGGTATAAAATGTAGACCATTAAATGTAATTGAAGTAGGTTACTGTTTACATCAAATATTTGATATTGAAACACCATGTTATATCTTTTACGACACGTAGTAGAAATTAGATTTTGTCTAGACATAATTATTTGTACATACATTTTCCAGCAGTTCTCAAAAAGCGGACATGTTCAATTCTCTTCAAATGTGATTTTCTTTTTAATGGACATGGTTTGGACACTATAGAACCGCATTAAAGTTTGTCGGTGGATTTTAAAATACATTACGGGATTGTTTTGAATTACTTTCAGAAATCTAAGTCACGTATTATCTACCCCTCCTGTATTCACAAAAAACAAAGAAAAAAATGTAGATCTCTTATGCATGATCAAAATTGAATTTTGAAAATCTCCTTAGTTATTGTTTAAAGTCTGCCGATCTTCCGAACTAGTTGTTGTTGGTGAATGGGAGGTTAAATGTGTTCGCACGCCTAATGTTGATATTTCATTAGTGCTGTTTTTAAAGGAATCACAGTAATAGATGATACCTCTTTATTTTTTAATGCAAAACCTATTTTACAAATTCCTACAGCTGGATGTAATGCAGTAGTGATTAATAATAAATTTTATGTACAGTCGGATTCAAAAAAAAATGTTAACGGCTCTTGCTCGAATTTTGTGAACTAATTAAGACAGAGGCCGTTCACATAATCGGGAGATCAACATAAAACGATTAAAATTTGCAAACGTACCAATACTGCCCAAATAACGTGCGTGTCGTCTATTTAAAGGAGTTCGTAATTCACGTCAAGTAGCTGTAAAAATAATTATACGCGCGACAATACGCTCTGAACTGAAGTAGCGCACTATCATAAAATCTCAACTACACCAACGACGGCTAGCGATGACACAATCAGTTACACTTTAAAAACAGATTGGTGTTTACGTCGCACCGTGTATACAGAACATCTCAAATTATTTAAGTAATTTATTTTGTACAACATAATAATGGTTTGTAATTTTAGGAATGGCGCTCTCTGGCGGTATTTATGCATTTAGCGCACTAGTATTGTTACTGCCATGTGACTTTGAATATTACGTAGAAACATTGGAATGTCTGGAAATCGGTGAAATTCCGGTATTAGCGGTGAAGGCTATTATTGCATTTCCATTATGTTACCATTATATGAATGGTATTAGACATCTTCTATGGGATCTTGGTTTATTTTTATCAATTAGGATGGTATACGTTACTGGTTATCTCGTGCAGTTATTAACAATTGGAGCAACTACATTTTTATGTACTTTGTAATATAATTACAAAAATATTTTACTCGGGCTAAATTATTAATTAAAAATTATAAAATAAATCTGGACTTATTTAAAATTAATAAAGATAATAAAGATGAAATTAATTTTTGGTATTTTAAAACTATTTTGATTGTTTTACAAAATAAGATTTCTTTAGAACTTTTAAACTCTCTTGTACGTTCATACTTTTTGAAAAGAATTTATTTCAGAAAATCAACGCTGTCATACAGGGTGTTATACAGACGCTGTGCCAGAAAGTAATATCGATGCCTTTGATGTGTATTACTCATCGGTATATCTTGAATTATGGAACAAAGGTGTGTTCTTAAAAATATTTATTCCAGGAGATAAAGTTAAAAGGATTTTTACCTGTCATATTTTAGAACAATACTTCTCAATCTCAGGTACACGAATCTAATAGGTAAGCGAAAAACTTAAAAATCATTCCTGCAAAACAGAATAAATAAATAAACATTGTATTTTATAGTTTTCTTTTTGGGTGCAATAGTAATTTTTAGGGAATAATATTGCTACTGGTCCACGTAAAAAAAATCGCTTATTTTGTTTTAAAACATCTCCATTGAACACGTTCCAAATTTAAAAACACAATTAATTGAATTAATTTCATGTCTAACATTTTTAAGATAAAACAATTTAGAATCCTGTGTTTTTAACAAATAATTTTGGTAGCAATCAATGAAAAAATCATTATGTTCAAAAATTAATATTAAAGCATAACAGCTGACTTAAAATTGTTTCCTTATTTTAAAGAAAGTAAACAAGGCCAAAGATCTTGTATAGGTCACATTACTACAAGCACGTCCCAAGAAATCATTGAATGCTTTTGTAAGCATATCAAATTGTAGTAGTACGTTTTTTGCAATCGCTCAATTCATAATTGCTTTTATTTAGTAAACAGGATTGTATTTAGAGCAAATTACATCATTTAAAGTTTCTAAATTTAAAAATGGTTTTGAAAAAAAATGCTCTACAGATCATAAGGTACCCTACAGTTTATTTTGGGACACCCTGTATATGAGTAAAAAAGTTTTGAGTTGAACTTACTGACAACCTATTTAATACTATCCTTAAATGAACTAATTCTTAAAAATAAATTTATTACACTGCCACATATAATAATTATTCTAACCGTACCAACTGAAACTATAAATTAAAATGTGTACGAAATGTAGTTTTTGGAGTAGTTTTATATTTCCCAAATCTATTCGAAGTGAAGTGCTAAGTTTTACTTTAATATTTTAATTTTACTGTAATTATATACAGTAAGTTTCGAAAGTTTCCGGCTTGAACCATACTCGAAAATGATTTAACAGGTCCCACAACGGATATACCCAACCTAAAGTTTTGTAGTGTTGCGGAGAAGTTTGGTCCCTGAAGTTGCGGTAGTTTATCAGCTTGCGTTTTAATTCAAGCACTCGCGCAATAAAGAACATCTTTTCACATTAATATTTTAAATAATTATTACATTCTAATGTTGTATAGCAAACACCGTTTGCTTGATTCAATCGCGTTGGATGCTAGATGTTAGATGTTTTTGGACACTCACTTTTTACAACAAATTTCAATTCTTCTTTGGATTTAGGGTTGTTTTTAAAAATTTTCTTCAAAACTGGTTAAAGTGCTGACCAGTTTAATACAGGAATCCATTTTCACTGATGTAAAACAGATAGCGTTTTCTTGTTTGAAAAAACATATCCAGATGATCCGAGAAGAAATAATTTCTTTACTGACTACGAGTATAACATAGAAATGTACTTGGAATTCATTCGGCGATCACATGTAAACATTTCGCCAACACCCGAAGCCACTATAGCCATACATCTCTAAATCATTATGCCTCCACTTCCATATTTAACACTCGGTACGCGCTTGGAGGCGCCTAGACTGTACCAGCAGTGCTCAAAACTTACGATTAGGATTCAAAATAAAGACTAATTTGGTAAATTTTGAAAACATTGTGTATGCATTCGAGAAAGTCACCCGAATATTCATTTAGTCCGGCTAAAAAAAAACCTTTTATCCAGTTTTTGTATTTTTTACATATTTTGCCAGAAAGCCATGGCGTTTTTGTACCCGACATCGTTTCATTTTCTCACTGTGTTAGATGAATTTTTTTGTTTTGCTGTGGTAGTGTAATTGCCAGAGGTTTGCTTGCGATTAGCAAGCGACGCTCATCTTTAGCACCAAATTTTCACTGTTGGTCTCATTTTGACCTATCGATACAAGAACATCATAGCACCAGGCTTTTCTGGAGTATTTATTTTTATCCAAATTTTAACCTGACCCAACCTTTCTGCTTACAATTTATTTAATAATAGATTACTTGCACTTATCAAGGTAATCTCAGAGAAAACTTGGTTCAAGTAACATTTGATGACTTAAAAGTAGGAAAACCATCTGATATATATCAGCTGCTTAACAAAAATAGTACATTTTCAGATATTACCTAAATTTATCGACACAATAGGTCAAACGCTGTTGCTACAGTTTTCCTACATATAAAACTGCTTTTGCTTTCTGTAGTCGACAAATCGGTATGCTTTTCTTGTTTCGATTTCTGAGAAATTTTTTGGCTCTTTTGGTTTCAACTGCTACGGTCATTTTCCAAAGCCTGCTACAATTTTGCTGAACCGACGCGGCACGCCAAACGTCACATTAACACGGGACCTTTATTAAATTTTATCTGCTAAACAATAGCGACCTCGACTAACGAGGCTGCTGTTTCATCTGTGTTTACAATTTGAGGGAGAAAATCAGCCGTGTCTTTCTTAAATCGGTTCAAACAGTTTTGAAACGCCGTCACTCGAATGTATTATTTGTTGGGGAATGTGGTAACCACGCATTTGCGAATAACTCCCCGGCGCATCGAGAATATTAATCACCTCCACCTCAATTCGGTTTAACGTTTATGTAGAAAGAATATTCTGTCGACTAGCATTGTTCTTCAGTTTCGGAATGTATGGAGTACTTCTGGAATTGTTTATGTTACTTTTGCAATACGTTCTGCGGTTTATATCATTATTTGGCCGACTTGGAGGATCTTCTTGAAGGTAGTGTTTTCGAATCAATCAAGTACTTCGGCTTGGGGCGATCCGGAACCCTAGTTTCCACTTCTGACCGGTTCACCTATGGGTTTCGCGTACTCGCCCTTCGCACTGGATTTCCTCTTGGCGGTAGAACTGTATAGTGTTGGTTGAAATTCGCAACGTTTCTACCGTTACGCACAGCGATTAAATATTTGCTAGTTCGATGCGGTTTAGCGACATCGGCACTTTGCTTGCTCCTCCGTGCATACTCTGGACGGCTGGAAAAGCCTTCTCGAATTTCTTGGTTCATTATTTTCTAAGAGAAGCTCTGGATAACGATCCTTAGTGACTTATCTTTATTAAAAAGGAAGGTGTGAGACGAAAGCTGGCGCCTTTGAAAATATTTAGTGACGCGTTTATGATCAGCTTTGGTGGCGGGGAGTACATTTTATTGGCTTTCTGTTGGAGATTGCGCATATTTTCTATAACCTTAATCCCTGTATTTTTGCGAATCATTAAGAGGAATACTCCGCCTCTTCTGCACTTGGCGGTCGCTGTAGCCTCTTCGTTAGACAACAACCGAAATCTGTTCTTCATAGTCACCTTCGAAGCAGGACCTGGAGTGATCTGCTTGGGAAAGTTGCGCTTTTTACCTTTTGCTAAGGTAAAGTCGTCGGAGTCGGTGTTGGTTGGGATGAGTGTGAGCTCTTCTTCTGAAGAAGATTTTGCCGATTACGCTCCCGCGTGGCCCCACGCTATGCACTTGAGGATGTCTATGACCTGTTTGGGCAGATCCAGTGGTCATCGTCGTAATTTCTGCTTTCTATTGTAAATGTTTTAAAACAAATTTGCAGTATTCAACACCAACCTGTTTATAGTAGAAAGATACAACAACCCACCCAACGCTTTAAACAGAAGAGGCGTAAGTTACAGCATCGGAAGGGGCATACGTTCACTACGCAAACTGCGGTAAACATTCTCCAGGTAGCATCTTAATATGGGAAGGATCTGATTGTACCTGCAGATACAATGTGATTGTCCAAAACATTACCATGCACCTTTCAGAAAACTTGTGGACATCCACGGCAAGGCTGTCTTCCAAATTCGTACATGTTCAAACTTTGTAACCCATTAAAACTTTCGTTGGCGTTAAACTTATTTAATCAAAACACGTTATATTTAATATTTTTTATTTAAAATACGCACAAATCGACTTCGTATTTCACAGATTTCAACGCAATAAAAAAAATTTAATGTTAATAGTGACATCGATATGTCGGGCTAAAAAGTTTTCAAACTGCCCTCGTATGTGCTCGTAACGGAACGTGTAAATATGGCCGGCACACATTTCTGTTTCAAATCTATTTTGACATTAATTTACCATTCGAACAGTTTTAAATTCGTTGTGGTAACATTTTTTATAAAACGTTTACTAATATTCAAGATGGAAGGGCTCGGAAGGCAATTTAAGAATTGAGAATGGCTTTAAAAATTACGTTCGATAATTTTTATGTATCAAGAAGCAAATGTCAAAAAATTTTAATAATCAAATCTTGCAATTTTATATACAATCATGACCTTAATTTATTTTTAGCAACAGAAATATTGGTATATGTTATTAGCGGAAACTTTTCTTTAAGCACACGTTTTTTAGCGCCATCATTGCCCCCATTGTTTTCTATAACACAACTCCAGTTTTAAATTTTATATTACATTTATGTTTAATTAAATATGTTTTGTCTTGTACAAAAATGAAAAATTGCAGTTTCAAATAGTACAGATATAATAATTCCAGTAAATATTGTTAAAAAGTAATTAACTTAATCCCGCCATACATAATATGATGCTTCCGGAAAAAGTGCCACAAAAGTGCTAAGCTGTGGCAAAGATAGGAAGTGGTCATATGTTGATAAGTGAAGTATTTACTGATAAAACGTGGGAAAAGCTCATTCATGATTCTGTGATTTTTTCTTTATTCTGTAATGAGAACTGAAGTTTATTCCGAAAATATTTTGCCGCTTTTCTATATCAATATAAAACACAATCTTAACGAAGAATTTTGATTTATTAGCTTTTCTTTAAACTATGGCATCGCAAATAAAGTAAACAAAATAACACGAGTTTTATTAGTTTCCTCTATTTTTGTGTAATATTAAAAACGACAATTTTTTTTCCATAAAACATTGCTTTTCTGATCTAAAGTTGGAACCTCTCAAACTGGAGGTCAATATCTTTATAAATATTTGATTAAATAAAAGGAAATAAAACTTATTCTTCACGGTTGTTTTACACTACGGTCACATTAGCGTTTCAATCGCTGTGACTAGGTCACCGCAACTGCGGTGACCAATGTTGTCGGTGACATGACCAATTTCAGCTGGTAAAGTGACACATCAGAAAAAATCATAATTAATTACTCAAAATCTGTGTTATACATCAAATCAGTCATTTTAAAACTTCAGTTGTGATAATTTTTGTAATTTACAAATGTTTTTCACTTATGAAATGTAGAAGTAGTCTGAAAATGACGATGTCTACGTCCAAAACAAAGCGAAAATGTCTTCATAAGATAACGCTAGGTTTACACTGAATGGAAAACGCATTCAATCGTAGATTTCTAACGTGTCATCAGTTTTATAGTAAAACACAATACTTCCGTCTGGTCTGCTCCATCAAATTTGAATATGATAACCGAAACCGAAATCAACGTAGTACATAGTTGAGGAATGCAAATGGATTGATGGATTTTCGACCAAGGATTTTATGGAAGACTTATCGGCATCACGTGTCGAAGAAGCGCGACATGTCTAAACTATGCACGATGTCTGTGAGATCTTACTAAAGTCCATACTATTTAAGCTTTCTTTGTTGTAGACATTCTGCAAGATATTTCTCTTTGCGTTTGTCGTGAAGCAATCATTAATTAGGCGTATTATCATCTAGCGAGGAAAATTAATAAGAGATGCCCAAAGTTGAATCGTTCAATATAAAACTTACATCGTATAATATTTGAGCTGTAACCTTACAACTTATTTGAAAAATATAGTTAGTGCTTAAAAGCTGGCAGGATCTGTGGTTACTGTCGCTTAAATGGTGCTCTCTAATGAGATTCAACCAACTCGAAACATGACGGAGGTTTCCATGCGGTACTCAGCTCAAATACTTGGCAGCATTAGCTTGACCTTTAAAACAACTTGAAAGATTAGAGCTTAAATATTGTACGATGTTAGTTCTTCGATTCAACTATGGGTACCATTGATTAATTTTCTTCAAACGACCCAAATTAATTTGTCAGTATTTTACAAATCTTTATAACGACAAACTTGACTGCATACCTTATACACACAGACGGGCCTCAAAAATTTTTTCCCTAAATTATCTAATGATTAGATATCACTTTATTTTGGTTTCAGTTATTAAAAACTGTATTTAAGGTTTTTAAACATGCTGAATAGTAATAATTGTACAAATTGTATCAATTATTTCTTATATTTCTAAAATAAAATCATACCTGTGCAGAAGAATACTTCTACACGAGATTCCTTCAACTAATTAACGACGTAGAAGGGAGCACACAAATCCCAGATTCACATCACGCGATAACTAGCTAATTGTTTTCAATATTTCAATATAAACATCTAAAGCGAACATTTCTCACGTAAGTGAAGTTTTAAACAGTTAATTACCATAACAAGAGAATAGCGGATAATATTCTAATTGTACATTTTTACCTTGAGATGGCTAATTAAGCAATTGTTTAAAGTGTAAAGGGTTTTCAGAAATTAATAAAATCACGACCCGAAGTCCCTAATTTATTAATTGTAACAACAATAGAAATTAATTTTAATGACTTGTAATGTATGTGTCTTTGAAAACATTCTAATTGTTTTCAAATAAATTGTTTATCGTTTACATAGTTTTGACCCACAACAATAAAAGATGTTTAACATGTACAAATAATACCGTTATAGCAAACAAAAAATCTTGAGGTCGTTATGTCTCTCTTTGAAGGGCAGGTAAATTTTCACCTGTTAATGCCTAAAGTAAAATAAAATATTTTGATTTTTCGGTAACTTACAACTCAACACAGAGCTTGATTAAAACATTAATTAATTAAATAAGTATACCAAGAACAATGTTGCTGTAGTATGCTATAATTTGGCCAAAAAGTAGTTACGTTTTTTTCTTATAGATGGGCGTACATGCCTTTAATGTAAAGAATTTATTTTAAGTCGCAATTTTATTATGTAACTTAATAGTTGACAGTTCAAGCGTGTTTTAGAAAACAAATCGAAAACTAAAAGGAATGTTTTCGTCATATTCTACCGTATTTAGTTTCGAGAAGCAAAACACCCTGTGAAAACTGTTAAAAGTTTATGCGCTGTTGATGTCATCAATTAAATACAATTAATGATCAGCAACATATCTACGAATTTAATAAAATAAATGTATATAAAAATTCATAGATATAAATAAAGT
>JAHWXV010369962.1:0-18189 GCA_024586415.1 Phrixothrix hirtus | reverse complement strand
TTTACATTTGGGTTAAAACACATTTTCGATGTTTAAGAATTTTGATATACTTTTATCTGGTTCTTAGACATGTTGATGTGAATTAATAATTGTTTTTATTAATGGCATCGACAACGTCTTGTTGGTCCGCTGTATATGCGGTGAACCGAGATCACCGGAAAGCCATGGGTGGTCGGGTCGAAAGCAATTTCACCGACGGTAACGGCATCCGGGATGCCCCGGTTGATTACCTTCAGAGGATTTTCCTCTGCTGGCCTGAACGTGTGGAAGAAAACCTTCCACCCGACCAGGAATCGCGTCATCGCTCTGAAGTCATCAGCAGAGGCAGGATGGACGGTGATTCCATCCTGCGTCTGCTTGGCCTTAACGAAGTTTATGTGCTCCTGACTGAACCCCCTGGTGAGGTTCACCCAGTCGTCTTCCTGCTGAATTATAACGGGGGAATCCTCGAGAAGGGCTTTCGGATTGCCGGCTGGGCCTGGGAGGTGGTCGTTTCAGGCTTCTGTTCTGCAATAGTTTCTAACTGATTGAAGCTATTGCACAACTTGGCTGGACGGGACGTGGAAGGTGAGGGACCAGCCCTTTTTGTTCCCTTGCGGGAGCGGTAGGGCGTAAATCCCCCCTCTTCCATGGCCACAGGTGCAGGCTGGCTGCAGGCAGCTATTGCCTCCTCCGGGATGGATGAAACCGTCGAAGATGACGGCACTGCCGTCACCGCCTCAAGGAGGGAGGGCATATCCTGACTTCTTTTTCGACGCTGGTCTTCTCGACGCTGAATCCTAGACAACTGCATCGGCAACTTTTATACTCCCATCTTCATCAGCAATCACAGAGCCCTATTTTTTTTGATATGCTGTTGGTAATGCTGTAACAGCGACTTTACAGAGGATTTGTTTTACGCCACAACTTGCACAGTGCGAAGTAAACGAGGAGACATTTTTTGACAAGACAGAGTAACCACCCATGTGATTTCTTGAAATGGGGATAACGCGTGGCCCTTCGTTCTCCGTGGGATTTTTTCTCCAGCACAAATAATTGAAGCACTGAAAGAACGAATCCGACAGTTGCGATTTCGATTTAGTATTATTGTGTCACAACTTGTTCAAACTTTTGAATCAGATTTTAGTAACAGCTCTCTTATGACATTGCAATGTAATGTTGTGAATTGTGAATTCAATTTAACGTATTTTGTGTTGCGTCATTTAGCAGATCGCTTGATTTTTTCTAATGCGTGTTGATTTAAGAACAAATTTTACATTGATAATAATTTTAAACGTCAAATTAATTATCTTGTTTGGCCATATATGTGCCCGGAGACCTCAGAGTCACAACTTACTTGAAATAACTGTGAGAATTACTATTTCTGTACCTACTCCTTGCCTAAATTTTTGTTAACATACTGGTAAGATTCTCGCAAATTAATTTTAATGATGACTAACGTTTTGCTTGGCAAATTTGTAAAAATTCAGTCACGAAACATATATTTCAAATAGATTGCCGTTTTTACAATTTTATATCATAGAAAAATATTTTTTGAACATTCCTTCACTAGAGAAATGTTTCGAAAACTCAAATATTGTATTACATTGCGTAAGTTTATTTGCACGATATGTTTTAATTTCGAAGGACAAAGCTTTGACCGTCAGGCAAACTGGCGAAATTGCTACGCAGGCTGAACAAATCTGATTTAAAAATTTTTAATCGGTTTAGTAAAATACGTTACGATCGAGTGGTTTTTCACAAGATAATACCTCATGGGGATTTAGCTTAATTCGATTTCAACGTCCCTCGAGACTGTATTTAAGGGTATTACGATTTTCTCGTTTACCTTTACACATGTACAAAATTAGCTCATTCAGATTTCATCCGCACAACTTTTAATATTTAATTTTTCAACGCCCATATTCTGCGGAATTCTTTCAATAAGTGAAGACATAATAAAAAGCTTTATAACAGAATCCAAAAGCAGGCATATAAAAGGAGATTAGTGTTGGTTGAGTGGTGGGTCTAAAAAGAGTCAGTTTAGGATAAGTAATGACACCCTGCCGTGAAAGGCTAGTGCGGACCTAGAAGATAATAACAGAGCTACCGACCGAGCGACATTATTGCTTCTGTCGATGCATTTTTACATTGGGTGCATTGCCGATTTCCGTTATGCGATTAACCACAATCACATTATGTGTGTCCATATTTGCAGGCTCGAATTAGATTTGGCCCAAGGAACTTCAATCTATTACATTCATTGTTATTAAACAAAAATTAAGAGATTCTTTTGTACTTCGTAAAATGGGCCCTCTAATTTTATATTGACTTGTGCTTTGATTAATATACTGCGGTGATATTGAATTAATTCAATTTTCACAAATATCTACTTACAACGAAAAATATTTGCAATTATATGAAGAAATGTATAAAATATTCAATATTTAGTAAGATTTAAATAATTAAGGTTGGTAGTAACGATTGCTCTATAGCAGACATATTTAAAGCGCTGCCATTGGTTAATATTAATGACCTTCAACCTTATATTTGAATTTATTACATTCGCTAACAATACAATTTAACACATTCACTTATTTCGCTATTAGAATTGTATCTATTTTTACTTTCATGCTTTTCGGTAGCATTTGTAAATTTTCAATGTGACTTTCTATAATATCGGGTTTGTCTCAAAAATTTTCAGATTTTGTTTATAAAGGGTCATCGAGAAAGAGTTCAAACTGCTGGATAGACAACCAAACTTACAAATTGGTGGTACTGAAATTAAAAATTAAATAATACTAAAGTTACCATATAATTATTTTATCATAGGCGTCACATATAAATGATATTTATAATTTATTATTAAAATTATGTAGTATATTGGAATTTCGATTTGCTTATTGAGTGTTAAAAATGAATTAGAACATTTTTCATTTGATGAAGTTAAAACAATTTCTAATTTTCTATTAAAGTAAGTAAAATATAAATAGACGCCTTATTTCTTTGGCTAGGAAGAAACACATCAGCAATGAATTCCCTAGATTTTTTAAAATTTTTACCTCCTTGGATGCACTATTTTTCGATGGCACGATATAAACGGCACATGTATGTAAAAATCTTGTTGGCAGTTCTTAAACGTAAAAATGTTTTAATCAGCAGTACATTTGCAAGACTCTTGTCGCCATGGAACAAACGTGCACGTAGACAGTTCAAATTCTACGAATGGCGATCCAACACTATCACAGATAACGGTTACAAACGGCATATGAAGTTTTTAAAATCTTTAGTACTCGAACATACGTAGCAAGCATTCGTGAGCCGCTACATCTCCGTAAGACTTAGAGTTTATCGCATTTTGACTGAAATTTTAAAGCAGCAGGTTTGTGCGCAATTTGTTGCACACCTTTGCAAGCAAATGAAAAAATTGGATTCTAAATTGGTTCGTCACGCACCCGACTTGGTGCAGTGCGTCTATTTTCCGTTTCCAAACATGAAAATGACGTAAAAAAGAAAACATTTTTGATATGCATAAAATTTCGACCAGCTTTGATCTCAAAAAGTCACGTTTAATAACAGCTTGGGTCCGGTATCATATGGTGCAGTGGTTAGTTCCATCAATTTTTAAGCAAAGAAAAATTTGAATAATGCCTTCTGTGATGTTTGGCACGTTTGGCACGCGTTATACTCGTTTAGGTCGGCAAAATTCTAGTATGCATGGCAAAATGTCTTTAGCAGTTCAGGCCAAGAGGAACAAGGAAATTTTCGCATCCCGAAGAATTAGCTGCAAAACAAAAAATATTACTCCGGGAACTTTTCGAGACAGGCCATGTATTTGCTGCTAGGGCCAGTTTTTGATATTATAATTCTCTTGTGTTAGTGTTGTTTTTTCAAAATGTTCTTGAACCAAATTATCAACCTCACTTATATTACTACTATTTTTTCTTGGTTTTTCTTGACATTTTTCTATTTATTTCTCGATAACACAGTTATCATGCGCCCCTTTATTATTCTGGTTTTGTATAAATATTTTTATAATAAGTGTTTTTTATCATTGTGTCCTTTTCTAAAATTTAGTTTTAAGTTTAAAGGTCTTCCCTACGTTGTTGTAATTTTGGTGCACATTGTTAATAAACTCATATCTGGAAAGAATTCCTAATGACGTTTGTGGCTGAGGGTTCGGGATGCGGAATTTCCCTTGGCCCTCTTGGACTAGAACTGTTATATAGTTATATCGCCATTCCTTCTAGAATTTTGCCGAATCTGGAGGAATTCCACCGCAATAGGGATTTTTAACGTCCAAACATCGCGTTGACACGGGACCTATGATTTTACTTCCTTATTCGAGAAGAAGGCATGCGTTTTAAATTTTTCTCCGCTGAAAAATTTACCGACCTCGATCGAGTTTAAACCCGCGTCCATTGGGAGTAGAGGCAAACATGCTAATCACTACACTAGTTTGGGCCGGTCCTAATGGATAATTATTTTCAAACATTTGGCATTAGAAATAAATGCTTTCCAAATTTAAGCTGTTCGAGATATACAGAGGCAGAGTTTTGCTGGATTAGCAGACATTCCCTTGATTTATAGGGAAGGTTATTCTAAGGTATAGCAGCTAGTTGGTTGTATAAAGAGTTTCCTTGCAAAAAGAATTCCAGTTCTTCCAATGTTTGAAAAAGTTAACCAACGTTACAGCGTATTGATAATGAAGCCTAAAGAACTTGTCAACTCAGGTTTTTAAAAACGTATTTCAACGTTTAAGCACTCGAGACGCCGTACATGCCATAATTGTATAAGATATGTGGCAGGTACTTGACGAGCAGCAGCTAAACTATACCACCGTCAAAAGATTCAAACAATGCGTACAACGCGCCCCGTATTGATTTTTGACGTCCGCTTTTTCTCCATTCTTTTGAACACCCCCGCCTTTCAAGCTAACGAAACCGCGTTAACAAAAGAAGTCATTTTCAATGCACGCAATAGTCACGTTTGGACTAAGGAAGACAGCAATCTGCAAACTTCATAAAAAACGCGTTACCAGAATTCTTGGATGATATGCCATTGAATATTTGATAAAGTATGTGGTTTCAGCATGACCGTGCGCCACACATTTGTCAGTTAACATCTGTGAATTTGAAAGACCTTGGATTGGTTGCAGATATTTCCTTGTAAGGGTACATGAAACTCTTAATGTACAAAACTTTGGCGGAGCCTGAGTCTGAATTATTGATCCATCGCATTTAATTTAGACTAAGCCAGTCATCTTTTATGTTATGAAGGAAAAAAAAGAAAACGGCGATTGTAATATTTTAACTGTTTTTTTCTATCAAGTAGCGTCGTTAGAAGGTATTTCCGGAAATGTCTTTATTAGCAAGGAAGCAAACGTTGGTCACATTAATACTTCGCATATTGAACACTTCCTACATTTGTTCCACATTGTTTCTTATGGATTGCTAGGTTATCAGTATATGGCACTTCCCAAAAAACCTGACCTAAACTGAATTTTGTGAAAGCACAATTACGCAGCAGATGCATATAGTTTTTCTGGCGGCCAAAAGTTTTTTCCCTTTTCTAACCGCAATTTTTGCATGACTTTCAGTGTTTTTGGTTATTTTACACTCAGTTCAATTCAATCTGCATAGGCGTGACCAGCTAGTTGTGAACAGGAAAAAACAAATAAGAGCAATGATGTGCTCAACATTAATGGAATCAGAAATCACTCAAAACCTGAATCGTACCATATAATGTCAGGGATATAAATCAAAATTTAGGTAGGCTAAACACGAGTAGCAACCACTAGTTGGTGGTGAATGCCTGCATTCAAAAGACGAATAACGAATCGCATTTTATAGCCGCAATGGTCTGCTTTATTGTCTTCAGTATGTTCAATGTACAGAATTATGGGTCAAAATGATCTGTTTGTCTCAAAATAGTATCTGTGGCTGGTCAATGGATAAAATAACTCGAAGTATGCGTGCAATCGTGACGGAACTTATATTTTGCATATACTTCATTTACACTTCCTTTGCTTCATTACCAGCTTTTTTGAGTTCTTCATTTAACGAGTACTGCACTGGTACAGAATCTATCTAACATTAACACCGATTGGGGTTGGAAAACGGCTAAGGTCATTGAAAGAACTTTTTCAAAAGCGTCAAAGAAACGCTTAAAGGAGACGTTAGCTTTCTTTGTACCACGACAATTTTCTTTTTGGCTGCTTTTTTGTTACCGTTTGTAACATTTTATATTCACCCAGTTTGGATGAATTCTTTTTTGATTTTTACATTGTATAATTTCTTTCTTCGTTCACATCCCCTTTTTCACTGATGCCTCGCACTTCCGTATCAGTGTTACCATAATATTTCCTCAAAACTTTGTCTGTTATTTTTATCAAACTTCCTCTACCCATATTTATTTCCCACCATCTGTTTATCCTGTCTTCTACAACGCAACATTTTGTTCCAATTATGATTGCTATATTTTTTTTGATTGTTAGGCACTAAAAGTTTATCAGCGCAGGACTTATGTTTAGCGAGTAACCTTTTATAGGCTCGTTACAAAAGAAACCTGAGTTGGTATAGCTATGGGTAGGCAGGAACCACTTGGGTTTTGTATTTCTGCGTTGGTGATGTCCTGTTAATCTTTCGGATGCGAATTCTAATTATCTTTGTTTTAGTTTAGTATTTAGCGGTATAGCATTTGGTGACGTCCAACTGCTTTTACATTGATATAACTATAATAACGTTCGTCGGTAGTCGTGGCTACAATACTGTATTAAACAATATTTTTATTTTAACTATTTGCTTGTGCAGTATTTATATTGCTATCTTTGTTTTGTTTTCGGAAATTAAAATTTAATTTTCTAACAAAGAAATGCAATATCTTTTTACAACAGGAGTATTTAGTAACATTGATTTCGACATAATAATTAAATGTTTATTATTATTAACATTATAATGGATAGAATCTCTTAACTAGCTCAAATTAATTGTTTGGTGATAATCTTGAAAATAATGCTTTGAAGTTATTTCAAACGTTTTTCAATGTCTTTTTAAGGTAATTAAATTTAGACTTCTATTAAGAGATTTTCTTAAAAATTCTATCTATTAAGACATTCCAAGGTTTTCTTTTTTAAAATTGCTTTACAAACTGTTAATAATAATAAAACTATGTAAGTATTGTATGTTGGGTTGCATACCGAAATCAGATCTACTAAATAGATGTTATTAACTAATAAGTTCTTATTTCCATGTCAGCTTCTTTGATATTGGTTATGTATTCAAGGACACCCTGAATTTATTGCAAGTAACAAGTGTAATCAATCCTTGTATTTATGAGATTTTTGATTAAAAAACGTTCTGACACTAACTACAAGGAAAACTGCAAGGTCGAGTTTTCTTTATTCTTTTCAACACCTTTTAATTTCAACATTTTTCATTTTCAGTTTTAAATTTCCGTTTAAATTTTTGGCAAACCCTCGTATATTATATTTTAACTTCATAGTTTTAATTTATTTCAACACACCCTGCATATTTAATTATTTGCAACATTGATTAGTTTAAAAATCTAGGATTTCCTTTAAATTATTTCCTTTATTTAATAAATCAATTTGATCAATAAATTCTTATAGTTATTTATACCATATGCACTGAAACATATTTCTACATTTAGAAATTATGCAAAAACCAAGTTGGTTTTATAATTTTAAATGTAGTAATTAATAAATTTAATTTTTAATTTTTAGAAATTGCACGTGTTCAGATTATCCGGAAACGGACACCCTAAAATTTGCAGAATGCGTATTTTTATTGAATCAATAGAGTTGGCCCCGAGTTGTTTTATTAGCAAACATTTATTTTTCACGTGATCTTGAGAACAAAAGTTGTTTTTCTATAATTATAACAGTTTAAATCGTCTTTTTTGTACGTTTAATTAATTTTAACATAATTTTGTACAAAGAATCTACGAGTAGATAGTTCTGCTTACCTCCGTGAAGGAATCATAAACACCGTTCTGTTTCTTATGAGATCAAGATATTACTAAGAGTTTTTCTTTGACTCCTACATTGTATGTGAATGTTCCTTGAAAAATTATAAGTATTTACTGTACATTTGATGCCTAATCCCTAGCCCTAGCCCCTAAAGTAAATTTATTATTTTGAGTTTATAACAAAATTCAACGGCATTAATCTAAATATTTGAAATAGCTACACACGTGTATACAGTTTTGAATTTATTACTACTATGAATTGTCGAATACCGTCTCCGTGCTGCTCTACAATATACAAATACTTGTTATTTTAGAAATAAATTACTTAGTTGCATGCATAATAATTTCCTATTTTTGATAATTTAGTATTTGAAGAACCCTTTCAATTATTACATAAGTACCAAATTTATTGTTATTAATGATTTTACACAATTCTTTAATTAAAATATGACATTTTATATTGTGAGAGCTTTTAATATAACCAATGTGTATTTAACTTTAATTACCATAATTGTTTACTCGCGATGTTTAATCGTTGTAAAATTAATACCTTTAGGTAAGAATTAATTTTAAAGCGATTCTTGCATAAGCTGGATCGTCATCAAAAAGTTCACATCTTCCCAACTTTTATAACCAATTCCGTCTCAATAGTTTATAAGTCATCTGTCAAGCTTCTATCATGAAAATGACACAGTAACCTCATCGTGTTCAAATTTTACCGACTTTGTAAACATCTACGCGAACTATCTGATTAAAGCCAGTGACGCCCACTCTTTTAGTACATTTCTGATTTTGATAAAAGCTGTTGTTTTTAATCAAAGTAGCCGATTTCAGTATCACAGTAAGTTTTATATCTATAAAAATCCACCTTTTCCGGCGCATTAGCTTAGAAAATTTGTTATGTTGAAGTTATTTTACTAATCTAGGTCTTAAAGCAGGTTTCATCCGTAATAATGTTAAAAAACTATTTTAAAATTTATACGTGAAAATAGTACAACTATTTACAGTTAAGTTGACATATGATAAAACATAAAGCAAAGATCACAATACAGAGATATGCCTTAATTTAATTTTTTATGGCTGCATTTGTGGCGTTTTAATTCGTAATGAAAGGTACACGGGGAAAACAAAGAATTTATATTCTACCCGGTGATAGCTCGGTCGTGCGGAGCGGATCTTGATGGTGTTCTCAATAACTTGGGAGGCTTTCTTCGTCTGGTTTCGCGGTCGGTCTACCTGTGAAATAATTATTTACCGGGAGATGTCGTTTGTGAAAATGACGTCGCTCGGACTTCGCTCATAAAACGAACTTCGGTAATATTTAATTGGTGATCGTTTTCGGCGGTGTTAAAAAGAAAGGTAACAGTAATAATTTATTTACAAACTTAAACGAAAATTGGAACACAAATCAAATCAAAATTGTAATAGTTCAAACTGAAAATAAAATGAACATAGTTTCTCGCAGCAGACAAAAATAGATTATTTGCAATTATTTACGTATGCATGAAAAGTCAACTTTTGCATGAGGTTTTACGGCTGTTAATATTTGGTGGTCAGCGCAGCGTGTACTGACTCGGTCAAGTTCTGCGTTCCTGATATGTCTGAATGCAAGAGTCGGCAGTATGCTTCGAGATCTGAAAACGGGTACGTCGCGCTTGGCGGCCGCCGTATACGTAATTTGTACAGAGGACGGATATCTGCTGCGGGGCGTTAGCGTATACTCGCGACCTTCCTTTCCACTCAGTATCGCTAAGCGTCACGACGTTTGGCGTCGTTTGCAGATCGATACATAGCAGCTCATCTGCAAATGACGGAATGTTTTATATGACGGATGATTTCGATACAACGTAGTTGTGCGTCCGCTATCGATACAACTCAATGCACAACAACGTTGACAGATGCTTGGCGTCGGGCACAAATAGTTACAGAGCAACTCGTTTGTGGTCGACCCAAAGTCAATTTGTTGCAGGTTCGACGGCGGCAACACCAGGGATACTCAGTTACGAGGATTCCTGAGATAATATTGTTCTACACTATCTTTGTTACAGAGCAACAAGAGATAGAGCATCGTTCTAGAATCGGTATACGTAGATCTCTAGCATGCGGCGCTTTTTAACGGTTTATTCAGGACCTTAGCAGTATTGGCGAATCCAGAAGGCGTCGCGTGAAGATCACTATAAAATTTAATAACAAAATAGCTTGACTTGCAGAAAAGCTTTTACGGTTTATGCACGAGGCAATGTCTCATATTGAGTTTCATACGAAGATTGATTTTCAATTCGTAAAAGCGTCTTATTTATAGTTAAATTTATACTCGCATTCTTTATTCAGCGAATATGGATTTCGACGGTTTTCTTTGTCTGCTATCTAATCAATTAGAATAACAAATACATTTGCTTTTAACACTTATTGCAAAATGTGACGCAATATTACGCAATGGTATTTAATTAATTTTTACTAATTAATTTATATTTAAATCATTTGAAATTATTGCTTATGTTAATTATTATTAATTATCAAAACAATTTTGATTAATTTCGGACAGTAAACGGTGATTTATGCGCCAAGTTGTGCAATCTTTATTTATTAACTTATAGCATGTTTTATAACAGCTTTTAATTAAGCAATTTTTTCATTTGCAATTTAAACTAAAATTATACACTCGCTCACGGTATTTAATACTTCCTTAAAGTTTGTTTTGGTTTTAATTGATTTAATTGATACACTTCCGGAATCACTAATCTAGCGAAAACACTTAGAATTCTCGGAATTCCATTAGATCGGGTTTGGCGATATTACTACGTTTCCACGAGAAACGTTACACACTATGTATTGGATGTGAATCCTGGTTAAAAATCAGTCATGCTTATTTTATATCAACAACTTTCTCTACATTATCGTTCCAATTGTGCGTTAGTGGAAGATTTTGTAAAGCTTAAGTAAAGTTATGCAAATCAAAAACTGAGAGACCTAATATTACTCAAAATAATTTCTGCATCTTTAATGTAACTAAAAACAAGTTATAATTACCTGTAAGTAAGTCAAATCAGGTCCTTAGTCGAACATCAAATATGTGTACGTAAAATAGTAAAATTAACAGTTATTATATGAACTGTTATAATTGTTATAGTAACGCTGCGATTATGCTTCGCAACAAACATGTTATGGTATAGTAATTGATATCAAATTATCGTAATTAGTTGATAGTTGTCGTTAGCGCAAAAAATAGTATACGGCACAAGATCGTTAAGTGTCTTAGTCCAATAAATCTCGAAAATTAGACCCTTTGGGCCTCACTTTCTAACTCTTTTCGACCTGTTATAAAGCACTTGTCAATGTTGTATTATAATATACTATTGTGAACAGATTATGAAATAAAGTATAAGTATATAGTATATTATGGGTTTGGTCGATATATTAGCCGTTTCTCTTGCTAAAATATCACCTGGAACTCCGAACTACCGATTTATTCTAGTTCAGATACTTCAGTAAGAAACATACACTGATCCTTTAATAAACCAAAACAATGTTTATCTATACCCAGCGGGAGTAATATTTCAAATTGGAATATAAATCGAATACAAGTGTAACGCTCTTTTCGAATTCGTGTAGACCTGAACCAGGAAATATGTTTTTTAAAACCATCAGTTTCCTGTCTAAAAATAAACAAAAAGAAAAATCTATAGAAACATACCAGTAACTTCATATTACATTCCAAGACTTTTCAAACTTTGGGGTTTCTTAAATTACTAGATTAAAAATAAAGAATGCAATAAATTATTGAGGCTTTTATTAACTG
The DNA here is from genome assembly GCA_024586415.1 of Phrixothrix hirtus. Lineage (NCBI taxonomy): Eukaryota > Metazoa > Arthropoda > Insecta > Coleoptera > Phengodidae > Phrixothrix > Phrixothrix hirtus. Next base: position 6,422 of record JAHWXV010369962.1, on the reverse strand, counting down.
CATAACGTCATTCTATTTCAGATGTAGTTTTCAAATTATTTACAAGGTCCAATTTAATTTGAAATTGGTGGTCTCAGATATGTAATCAAACATACGTGTATGAATTAAGTATTTATATGTGAATATTTAAATTTAACGGGAATATCGGCTCAAGTTACTTTAAAGTTATTCTGTAACAAGTGGTAATCAAATTAATTAATAGCCAAAAATAGTGGAATTATAAATGAAATTACCAGAACACGATTACATTTATCAGCACTCAAAGGGTTAAAACAAATCCATTGAGTACTTTGTGTTTTAATATATTACTTGACAGGAAGAACGTCTCCTGTAAGGAGGCGTTTCGTTTAATCTATGAGGGCCGCTCAAATTTGAGCGGGAATTTGATTATGAAGTCTGGTAGGCGAGTGGGGGAGCCTGGCTGCTGTTCCACGGATTCCATCTGGGTTTCGCCACTTCTTTACCGTATCCACTGCCAATGCTATCCACATTCAGTCGATACGAAAGAAATGGCTGAGCAACACGTACCCAGTTTTTGACGAAAGAAGCAGTGAGACCTTTAGAAATTTTAACTTGTGAGCGGGCACAATTCGAGGGTGAAACTCTGTCCAGAGCCCGCGTGTATAAATGGCACAAACGTTTCTCTGAACGGCATGAAATAGTGAAAAATTAGAGTTGCGATCAGCGTCCTCGAAGTTCTATCATAGAAGAAAATATCCGTGCGTCCCACCGTTAACAATATGGCTTTTTTAGTGTGTCTAAGTTACGGGAGTGCACATTCAGTCCTCGGTGAGGAACTTGGCTTTTCAAAGATCTCAGCGTGATAGGTTCCGCAGCTTCTTTCTCCTGTTTGGAAATCTGCCAGAGGCATTTGCCACCGTGTGACCACCATCTGTTTAGACTGTTGAAAGAAGCTCTAGGGGGTCAAAGATTCAATACCGATAAAAAGGTTGAACTTTGCGTGCAATTGGTTCAACGTTTTATAATGATGGAATCAGGAAACTTTTAAAGCGATGGGAAAATATGTTTCAGTAGAAGGAACCTATGTAGAAAGTAATAAAATTGTTTTTAAATTCTATCGTACTCAGAAAAATTATTAAAAACAAATTCCCGTTTATATTTAGCTGACCCTCGTATAACTAAATGTATTAAGTATGGTCAAACATAGTTTCTGGAAAATTAAAGCGGTTCATGATTGAATTTTTCAAAATAGCAACTTTCTTTTAAAAATTAAAAATTCGCCTTTTCTTACGAGTATTATACTGGATGTTTCATAGAAATAGCACTGTTTGAAATAAAATTTAAAACCCTTATTGAGAAAAATTTGCATGGCAAAGGAATGTTTTCCTTGTCTGTAATGAGGAGAATACAGATGTGGTTACCATGACATGAACCGACTTTTACTTCATGAAAATCATGGCCGACAAATTATCGCCGCCAGTTGCAACGCACTTGGGTAATCATGCGATAAAGCTGTCATGCAAGGTATTTTGCAACATGGTGATTGGAATAGCGGCCACTACGCTGTTTGTGTTTCTTCAATGGTTTGCTTTGAAAAATTTCTTTGTTGAGATAACTCCGTCATATACTGAGCCTTTTTCTTGCTCATATACGACGAAACTCTCGTCTTATGGCCAAATACGCCTCGATAACTCGAACACAATCTTCTAAGTTCCATCATCTTATAACTAGTGCAATTCACGTCAATACATGCTCTTGCATAACAGCGCGCGCGCGCATTTTCAAATTCTATGAAACACGCTGTATAATTAACACTTAATTTTAAATTAATTTGATGCCGTTGTTAGTTATACAGGGCGGTCATTCACGTACGTTAAACAAATAAAAGGAAAATAAGGGAAAACATGTGTAGCTCTGCTTAATAAAATTTAGAGACAGTATTACCACCGGCTTTGTGAGACAATTTCATGATGCTAAGCACTAAGTACTATTTGCACAAATAGGTAGCAGGAAGTTAGTTAACAAACCTTTAATAAACATTCCCAGTTACACATAAGAAAAGACTAATAAAACAATGTGCTGACATTAAGCTGGTTGTTTTACCAAGTACCTAGTTACAATGAAAACTGTAACCGGAATTGCAATAATTTGAATTATTGCCGAGCGGCACGATTACTGTAAGCATAATTGAAAACAGTATCTAGTTGATAACACAAAATAATAGCGTATAGTTAAAATAAGTAACTAACGTAATGCAAATAATTTAGGTTTAAATAAACAAAAATTAGTCGTTTTTAAAATTAAATTCCATTAAGAATTCTAATTAATATTTACGGTAATACACAATTTACCAAAGAAATAACTATTAATTTTAAAATGTTTCAAATAAATTGTGATATAAGTGAATACAAATTTGTACAAACGAAAAATGAATATGATATTAAGAATTTATTAATTAAAATCCTAAAGAAAATATAAAATGTTATTGATAATAATAATTTAGAGATCGAAAAGATGAAAATCAATTTAGACTTGCCTAAATTTGTAATCAAAACAAAAAGTTGATTTAAACGAACTTGCCTTGTGAATGATACAGACTACCATTAATAGCCTATAGATTGGCAGACAAAATTAACTAAGCTTACCGTCAGTATTCGGTTAAGACCAATGCACTTCCGCACTCTTATATAACGAACAATACTGAAATTCTTTAATTATGCTGCCAATTTGCAATCAGTCAGTTAGTGTAGGCAGGGCCGGGTTATCGCATAGACAAATGTCTAGGGTCCGGTTTTTAGAAGTGCCCGGTCAAACTGTCTATTTTGAAAAGATTTGTAAATAAGATAGCTTACTTTTCTGTTGGACAACTGTATATAAGAAACAAATATACAAAAATATATCGCTTTCTGTATGGTTATTCTAAAATCTAAAGAAAACGTGTTCTTTCAATAATTTATACATATTTTTATAGCGATCAGAATTATATTAACTAATGTAAACATTTCTTCTCAGAGGGGGGGCCGGTACAAATAAAATGTCTAGGGCCCCAAAGTGAGTTAATCCGACCCTGAGTGTAGGCACGACTACCTCATCTTATTAAATTTAAAAATCGACCAAAACCAAGTAAAACATGGATGCTTTCCTTGTTCGATAAACTTTTCATTATTACAGTCGATATCCATCAACTGTAATAAATATCATACATTAAATCAAAGAAAATGAATACATTTTACGTCAAATAAATTTAGAATAATTACCTCGGACTTAAAAACAAAATGAAGTTCATTCGATTGCAACAAATATAGCAATCTTAGACGCCACCTATAAGTTAAAATTTGCGAACTGAAAGCGACGTTGTCAAGTTTAATTTGAAAATTACATGTCATGTTTCTAAAATAACTGTAACCAAATGAATATATTAAATTGAAATTTCGTTATTACGCTAACTAAACTCAAAAGAAGCAATCACACGCAGCGTCGAAAGGTTTTAAGAATTACCATGTATGCCGCGTTATTGCTGAAAACTTACGAATTACTATGCTAAAAAGCATTTCACAACAAAACAGGCCCAGTAAAAGCATAACCTCAGCACTTGTGTATTTAAACAAGTTGCACCACAACAAAGAATAATATATTTTTAGTACAAAGGCGTGAATTCTTCTAAATTAATTATAAACATTAATGAAACGAATGTGTCATATTTTTCATCATGTCCAAGAAAGTATGGTACCATAATAATGCGTTTACTGAAAATATCAATGATAATTATATTTATGTTTTTAACTATAATTATTATTGTACGCATCGTAAGAATTATCGGCCAAATTAAAAATGCGAAGTGTGCTCACTAGCGTTTCCTTAGTAACGAATTATTTATTTATAACAATTCACAATAATATTTTTCTTAACTTATTAATAAGTTGGATTATAGATGCATTACTATAATGAATGTTATTATGTCATTCAAAATGTTTAGAATCTGTATTTTCCTAAAATACCGTGAAAAACTATTTCTACAAAGAAATTTTTAAATCAGATTTTAAGATTAAATCTCAAACCTAACGCTATCGTTACGATCTTGGTCTATGTCATTGGTTGGTTTTCAAATGGCCAATTGGTTACGCGTGTTGATGACTTCCTTATTGGATTGGGTGTCTGAAGGTCGACTCAATACAAAGACCAAGGCTGTAGTAATAGTAAAAGTAACTGTGATCTACTCATTATAAATGTATTCTTAAATGCAGACACTTGCGAAATAAAAATGGCCGAATTATTATGTTGGGAATCAACGTTACTAACGTTTCGGCAAAAAGGAGACTAATTCTTTTTTATTTACAGATATTTCAATCGTTGTTTAAGTTGAAGATATTTTTTTATTCATCATTTCACAAAGTTTTGGAACTTTTGATTTAAAAACTGAGAGTCGTGAAATAGTATAAATAAGATTATAGAAAAACTGTCCGAAAGTTTTGAACGATCAAAATCGCAATATGCAAAGTATATATGTAACATAAACCAAGGATATTTTCTACATCCTCGACAAATTTTTGTAGGTATGTAAATACGATCGAAGCCAACTGGATGTAAAGCTATATCTTAGTCATTATTAGCACTTGATCGAACCCGTTTCCAACGGCAACTTCAGATAAAATGTATTGATGTTTCACGCCAACATATCGTTTAATTTAAAGTCATCAACCTTCTGTTAAATCGCCATAAAAAGTTAACCTTGCAGGGTTTCACTTGTATTTTCTTTTTTCGTCAGAACAATTGCCCGAGTTGGCCCTGAAACAAATTAATTTAGTAACGAAACTGTCCTTTTACTGCCTACTTTATGGGTAATTTTCATGACTACCGAAACAAGGAAACGTTGATACTTTAATAGAATCGCAGAATTGGTGGTGCACAGATAATGAAATCCCGAGTCGAGGGGAGATACGCTTTGCGCTTCTTGAAAGCGAAGTTTTCCAGATAGCGTATAACATTGCCACTAAACTTTTGCCATTTTGTGTTCGCAAGAATGAAGTGTGAAATGATAAACCCAACTAGTTATTCAGTAAACGCGTAAATGCATATCCTGATAAGAATAAAGTATGTGACTTTATGTTCTGATCATTCATATGTAGAGAAATGATCTTACGTAAAATCAAGGCTTTCCGATATTTTTTAAAGCTTGCCTCTTCACTAAATTTATTATTTCTTTGTTAAATATTCCTCTCTTGCCTTTTCATTTAAGATATTGAATTTTTTGCATTAAGATTCATACATGGTTTTTATAATTTATTTAAAATGCGAAAAAGGAAAGGTCTAATTTTGTATTGATAATTATAAGTATGCAGACCACTCATTTAACGAAAGCATAATTGGATCTCGAAATCTAACTCAAGCGACTAACTTATTTATACATTCAAACTTGAGAGCTAACTTATAACAGTAACAATATTGTCCGTTTTCTTTTGTAGTCATATATAAGCACAGTATTAAAAAAACACACAGAAACAAGGGACGGTTTTATAGACTAATTATTAAGATTCAACATAAATAAATAATTCATCGGACAACGCATTCTTACTTTGAAATATAACAATAACAATACGTTAAGTAGCTAGAAAAAAACGAATTTAGTAATTCCTAATTTAACGGCAAATCTCGCTGCGGTGTCTGCCTAAAAATTATTGTTAGAAACTGGTAACAATTTACTCAGCAATATAAGTATTTTAAATTATTACTTCAATAATTAATAACGCTATACTAGTATCAACAAAGTTTCATTAATGAAATTAAGGGCGTGACCAAAACTCGTAGAGATAATCATTTGAACGGTCCTAACTTACAAGATGCTTCTCGTCAGTACAAGTAATGTAATTTGCAGTACAAAGTTAACATTAAACTCTTTATCTTCCGAAATTCCACAATTAACTTTGAATGTTAGATTGCATACAGATAGTCGGAGGTTAAAACTTGGTGGGTCATCGCCATACATTATTATTAGGATCTTAATTCTGATTTAAAAAATAATTGTGCGCCCCATCCCAAAGTAACTAGGTTCTGACTCCGGACTTTCGTTAGTGCAAATTTACGCAATCTATGGGGAAACGAGCATTCCACACAGCTAAATTCGAAGCATTATAATACAAAAATGTTATTTAAAAACAATGCGCACAGTAAAATTAAAATTAAAATACTTGACATTGTAACTGAGAACCAAGTTTAATGTTCTAACTAAAATTATGAAGCCATCAAAGTTACTACAATATCTTAAAAACATTTAAAACAAGAAATTAAATGAATTATATACAGGGTAAATATCTAAAGTGTTCATAAAAATAGCAACGTATAGAGTAAATACCAGTGGCGGCTTGTTCTAAAGGGCACAAGGGCACGTGCCCACTTAATAAATTAGCATGTCATTCAGTCATTTTCTTATTTTACATAGATTTTTATTTTATAACGGATGGTAT
>JAHWXV010369950.1:0-10552 GCA_024586415.1 Phrixothrix hirtus | reverse complement strand
TATACGTTATTAAAATCTTTCCTTCGACAACATTTTTGATTTATTAATTAAATTAGTCAATTAAATGAAAAAATTTAGTTTTCTTGAAATAAAGAAAAAGTTAGTGCCAGTTTAATTAATGTGCCACTAATTTTGTAACTGAATGTATTTCCAAAACCACAAATATTTCTTTGGTGGTAAAGAATGTAGCACAAACTAGGAGCTAACGTCAACAGTAAATGTATTAAAATAAAAAGACATTATGTTCAAATAAACTTTATTTTTGAAAATTATTCATTTGTTTGTATGCAATTGCGTGAATTTATCATCCCGCCCTCGTGTAATTCATTCTAACAAAGTAGGTAAAAAACAATATCAAAATGATATTATTTTAAATGCACAGTTTCTTGAATATTTACAATCAAAGCTTTAAGTTTAACTCTATATTTTTAGCTAGAAGGCTATAATGGTCGACGTCATAATGGAAATAAATTGCAGTAATAATTTTGAGGTAAGTAAAATTTAATTATTAACTACAATTCTAGCCAAACAGTGCTTTCGTATTTTATTCGCTAATTTTATAAGGCAATAAAGGTATAAATATTTCTTAGTTAAAATATATAACATTCAAAAGATAAAATGTCACATTTTTCTCAAAACCAAAAGTTTATTCCCGAACGACGATAAATAATTAATGTTACTTTAGCTATATATGGCAAATTCATGCTATTAGAATAATTTGAATTATGACATCATTCGCCATGCTCTTTCCTGATTACTATGCGGTTGTTAGGTAAATGTTACGGTATGGTAATATTTTATTTTAATCTCTAGGAACTAAAGCATCAATTTGGTCTGTATAAAATGTAAGGCGTAAAAATTTGATTTTTTGACGAGTGTTGGTCGAACGACTCAACAAGTACGTAGCGTTGAAAAAATGTCTGTCAATATAAAACATGTTATTTTATTTCAAACGTAAAAATTCGGTTTGAAAATAAGACGGATATTGAAAAGTCAAGGGAAATAATGATTAATATTTTAAATTAGTTTGTTGTGCAATTGTCATTATAATAACATTGTAAACAAACATACCGTTACTATGATTGCGGCTGAGACTAAGGGATGCGGAATTTACCGACTCGATCAGGTTTGAGCCCACGTTCCTTGCTCGCAAAGACCACATATTAACCATTCTATGTTGTTAACCTCGTGATAAAAAGTAATATTGCTTTGATGTTTGAAAGAAAATGTATTTTTATACAAATAAGAAACCATAATAAAATATTCGGTTCAATTCAGGATTTACCATTAATACCCGGTGTATAAATGACCTATGTAATAATTTAGCAAGTGACGTTTGAAATTATTTATATGTCACACTGCCCCAATGTCTATATCCATCATGTGATTAATTAAAGAAATCAATAGTTACTAAAACGTTATATGTATCAAAAATGAATTGAGTTAATTAAATTAATTAATAAGCCTATATTATAATATAAATGTATTTTATTAATCAAAACAAAACTAAAACATTAATTCAAATGTTAAATTATATGATAAAAAAGTATTCAAAATAAATGTTAATATTTAATTTAAATTTAATACAGGTATGTCCATCTAGTGATAGAGGACAAAAATAAAATGTATATATTAAATAGGAAACTAGAACTAGAATTAAATGTATCATTTAAATAGGAAACTGTAGGGTCAAATTAAATATGTAAAATAATTTAGATATAAAGAAATCTGTAAAACATTTCAAAATGAAACAACCTTCGCGCATATAGGACGATAAATAACTCAAATTCAAATAAACCACAACATTGATAAAATCCTTATAAACCAGAATTCTGACTAATTAGACATGGAAATAGTATAAAAGTCACAACTGAATATAAAAGAACCAGAACGTTTTCAGTTCTCAATCCTACCTGATATCCTAAATCTCCATTTCATAAATATTCTGTCACGATATTATTTCAAGACCCTTTTGAATTCTGCGTCGTTGGATGTCTTTCAGCACTGTGAGTCTTGTGAGCCTCTGCTGCAAATATTGTTATTCAGACGTGTTTCGATAACTCTAATTATAGGCAGAGTACCCCATAAAGACTGCGTATAAAACAATTTTATGTTTTTTGTTGTTACAATGTTGTCGAACCACAGAAAATAGTTGAAAAGGTTCTTGGATGCTTTTCAACTATCTTTTTCATTCTAAATCCTACGATATAAAGTTATTTAATGGTGATTCTAATTAAAACCAATCCGGCTTACATCAAGTCCTAATACCGCCTTATATCCGGCCGATCCAAAACTGTATGGAAACATTACACTACTAAACAGTTAGTTGACAAGTTAAGCAATGTTACTTGTATATGCATGACAAACTATTATAGAATTGTTCGTAACATAAAATGTAAATATTGTATATAGGATGAATGTGAATATATATATATATATATATATATATATATATATATATATATGCGCGCGCGCGCATGTGTGTGTGTAGAAAAGTATGCTCTTTGATTAAAATGGGTAATGAAATATACCTTGAGTAACTAACGTAGAACCAGTCTACTTATACAGGCAGTAGTGTAAAATAGATACCGAGCTAGATATACACCTACGGTCAAAGATCACGATATAAAGTGCCTTAGCCTTCATATTTCTATTAAGGACGCAATAGAACCAATCTGAATTCACGCCAAAATCTCCACCTGAAAAAAGAGCTAGTCGTTTGGCCGATTGAACTAAAGTTTGGTTCTGTGCAAATATATTCTACGCGGACCTCAATTCGTAAAGGTTAAGAATTAAGCTATTTAATATAAAGCAAAGTGTTAACCGAAAGGTCGTCGCAAATATAATTCCTGAATTAATTAGAGGCGTCAATCTTTTATTATGTATAATGTAATAGTAACTAATATTTTCTAGGTTGAAAAAATTATTTTCTCTCTGTGGTGCATAAAATATTTGCGAAAAACACCTACACAAGAAAAAACTTAATTTAAATTTTAATTACCAAGCTTGAAATTCATTACAATTATCCTTAATATCACTTGTTTGACAGGAAATGACAAACACCTGTAGCGGCAAATATGTTGATTTATATGCATTTCGATCTGAAATTACAGTCATTTCTTTCATTATAGTGTACAACAAACATACCCTTTGTTAGTTAATAATTAACAAATATGAAAGTGATTGAAGGCGATATAAGAAATTATTTTTCAGCGAATGCTTTCGAGAATTTGGAATAGTTCATATTCGGTATCCATCAAAGAATTCGATATTCCTTTTTCAAAACAGTTTCCTCTGCATTTTTATTGTCTTTTTATAACAAATGTTGAATTTTTAAGTAGAATCAGTCATTTCATATGTATAGACAAACTTGTAGTTTTGATACATTTTTAGTCGAATTACAAATTAAGCCGGTCATGCAGTTTCGCTTATCATATGAGCACATGTGACGCTACAATTCGATGTGTCAATTCACTTACTGTTTACAGGCCATTCGAAGTCGATATGTAAGTGCACAGCTTTAACGTGAAACATTTGACTATGGCACTGTAATTGAATTCTTTGTAACAAAGTTTGAAAGCAATGGTGCATGGTAAATGGTTTAAGAGAATCGGTTCCTTCAACAACAATTATCTGTAAGTAGGCATGTGAGTTTCAACGTCGACGCATGAGTAAGGAAGACACTCCTCGCAGTGTACACCAGACATTATTCGGAAGTTCGTTACATGGTATTGAATAACCGAGGAACACAGATTGTGAAACTGTTGCGGCTATATGTATCCCAACAGAACGGCTATGGTATATATTCCACAAAGGATTATACATGCAAAGTCTTTGTCCAAGTTGAGTGCCGAATTTGCCAACGATTTATTACAAATGCATTCGAATGCTAGTTTCTCAGAGGTTTCTCAATGCTCTACACGATATCAGTATTTAAGTTACTGTGAATTCTTGCAAATGTCTAGAAAGTTTTCAAACATTTGAAATAATTGCTGCTAAATAGGTAAACCCGGGGACACTGCAAATGACGCGTTTAAGTAGTCTTTCTGTCGACAGAGTTACAGTCTAAATTCTTCCTAACTAAAATATTAAGTTATTATACAACAGGAATGTCGAATGTAATAAGCTATATTAATAGAGAAACGCAAATTTAATTTTACACAAGTAGTATTAGTAATTTTGATCTATAAGCGCTTTTATGTTTCACTACTAATAAAAAATATTACTTAAAAATTAGAAAAATATTAAGTATATCATTGATCGCCTAAGCTTAACTGGCTTTTAAGAATAAAATAACCCCTAGCTGATTACATACAATATCTGTGTATGTAGTTACTATTTTTTGATCACTATTTCAAGTAAATAGAATGTTTTGCATTTCTTTATTTGCAATTGTATGTTTACAAGTCATAAATGACCTCAGTAAACTTCAACTGTGGTAGCGTAAATAAATATTAGATTCTATGTCTGCGTGTTTATTTTAGGGACCGCTTACTCATTTCAATAGATATCCAATTCTTTACAGTTTTACACGGACAAAAACTTTAAAACAAGTGGTTCAATAATAAATCCCTTATTAAAATCGCGAACAAAAGTGATTTGCATTGAAAATTTTTCTAATAAATTCTTTTTTAAATTTAAAAAGCTCGAAACAAATTTTTTATTTTACTATCAAGTTTAATTGTTTTTTAGAATTACATCCTAATGTATAGAATAGTTACTTTCATATAACCTATAATATAGGTTGCCATTTGTCAGTAATATAAAAAATTATAAATGGGTTTGTTACGAAATTTTTTAAAAAAATTAAAGAATTACAGAAGTCACATTTTAGAAGGTTAAATGGAAAAATTCAATTATCTAATAAACACTGCATGTAGAGAGTGTCGTTTTTAATATCAAGCCTGCTAGATCAAAAATAATTTAATTTGGCAGTTGCAATTTTACCTATTATAGGTATTAAACACAATGTTTATTAGTCAATTTATTCTATGCATTTAACCTTCTAAAATGTAGCTTTGGCAATTCTTCATATTATTTTAAAAATCGCATTCCAAGCATAAGCCAAAATCATATCAATGATAAATACAATATCCAAATGAATAATAATCTCACCAAAATAAAAGAAAATAATAACTTAAGCTAAAATTGAATTTGTGTTTCTCTAGTAGCAGGTATTATATTACATTCATACAATATTCCAGTCGTATTTACAATTAACTAATTCTATTTTAAATTTATAGGATTTAGACTGTAACCTTATGGGAGCAAAATCTGTCTGAATGCATCATTTTTTAAGTCCCTGATTGTACTAAACTTCAATTATGGAATTAATCGCTGATAAAATAAAAAATAATTATTAACTAGTGAAGAACAAGTCTGTACAAAACACCAAAAATCTAAAATTATATCAGACTTTAAACTCAATGTTTTGAAAAAAATATCTATCTTTATTATTAAGCGCAATAAAATTATTAAATCAATTTGTCAGTTTAATCGATTTAATCATTTAATTGTATTTGATAGTAAAGATACATATTTTCTTCGAAACGTAGCATATATCTGAGTTTATTGGTTCAAACATTTCTTGTCTAATTATTGGATTAATTTAAAGCATTTGACATAGTTTTAGATTTTTGGTTTTTGCAAAGATTTGCTGTCCACTAATTAGTAATTATTTTTTATTTTCGCAGCGTTTAATTCCATAACTGGAGTGTGGTATGTAATTAAGTTAAATTGCAACGCATAAAGTAATTGTTAGGTCAAAGGATTAAAGTAACATATATTTTGATCGAAATAAAACCTGTATACTTGAGTAAATGCTAGTATACAAAATATTAAATTTCACCAAGGACAATAGTATTTTTTAATTACACTTAAATTTTGAATAAAAGAAAACTAAAGCATACTATCTGTAGGGAATTTATTAAAAATTAGAGAATTACATGAAAACTTAATTTGTTGAACTATTTCAGTTAATAGTCAAATTAACTAAAGGCCCTTTGCCACATTATGACGTATTATGAGACCAAATTTAATTGAATATCAAGTAAATAAAAATCTAAAACCAAACTTTCCCAAAATATTTAATATCGTATCCTACATATGTTTCGGTCCTTAAAACTTAAACCATCATCCGGGAAAATAACTGTAACAATTAAAAATATAGACCGACTGAAAACATTAAGGATAAAATACTTACATAATAAAAATTAATACAAATAAACACTCGTCAAAATCTTAAAGTTACTATATATTAGATTTATTAAAATGTAAAGTAAGGCGTGTGTCGTATGGTAAAATTCCAACAATAGAATAGCTAAATAATTTATAAAACAGGCACGAGTGGTGTATAGATAAAACAATAAAAAAATGTTAAAAAATAAATGTATAAATAAAATAAAACAGTAATTAATACTAATATCAACTAATGAAATTAAAAATAACAAATTAATAAAAACCAATAACAAATAAATAAAATTAAAACTAAAAGACATCCACAGGGTATAATCTAAAAATATCATAAAAATTCAGAGTTATAAATTAATTATAAGACAAGTATGTAACAATTTAATTTACAAGAGAAAAATCATTAAATAATAATCAAAAAGGATCTAAAAGTCAAAAGTTAAGCGATAATATTTTGTGCAATGACAGGAGGTTGACTAATGACTTTGTTAAGTAAAGCAAGATGTTTGTCATTCTTGTGAATTAGAATTTGCAGTTTCTCTTCCATTCTTAAGATGTGCCAATTACGTTCACTGTTTAACACAACTACATTATTATTATGTTCTGCAAAATATGAGTATTGGGTACCTGTATTTTTGTTTCTAATTTGGCGGAAATGTTCAGATCCCCTAGTACGGATGCTGCGTGATGTCATACCTACATAAATAGCATTATAATCATTACAACTAAGTTTATAAATGCCAAATTGTAGAAATTCGTCATGGTTATCCTTATACTGGCATATATTTGAATTAAGATTCTGAGGTACCTTAAAAGAGATTAAATTTCAGGTTATCTAAAATTCTTTTGATACTATAAAAAATATTGCTTAAGAAGTTTATATTGAAGAACAGTCTATTATTAAGCTGCTGTTTATGTAATACAGTGATTTTATTTAGACCCAAATTGTAACACGCTTTTTTAATGAAAGATGTATCAAAATCATTGTCCAAGGCAATAATGCTCTTTTCTTCCTCAAATTGTTGTTTCTCCAATTGATAGTTGCATAATCTATGAATGTATGACCGTAAGGAAACTACTCGATGCGAGTAAGGATAATTAAAAAATATGTGCTTAAGACGATGTCAAATATATATTAACTTTAATAAATATATGTGTCGTAAGCAAAATGTAATATTCGGCATTTTATAAAATGCCCAGGCTTTTTATAAAGACATTTTCTATTTAACATAAACTACTAAAAGCAAGCTATTTAAACATAGAAGAAACCTTTTCAGCCATTTATTTCTGCAAGTCATACTTTTATTTCTTTTATTTCTTAAACAAGCACGCTGCATTGTTTCTTACTGGACCCTACACAAGCACTTTTGAAAACTTTGTCCGCCGAACTTTAACTGAAGTGTGACTACTTCTCTCAGAGTAATTTGTCGATTAGATACTTCGTCTTGAAAGTCAGGCGAAGATGGCTGATTATCATTCCTCGAAAACCAAGTTTTAATAATTCCTTCTGTAGCTCCGAGTTTATAAACACCATTTTCTATTTCCATCACTTTACCTACTAAATTTTGTGAATCCAAAAGGCCTCTATTATCCTTAGGAACTGCTAAAAAAACATACGAACCTACGTCAATCGTTTTACACTTTTTATTCGATGCATACATCATTTTTCAGCTGCTCTTTTTTGGCCACTGAAACATTTCATTCGTTCATTTTCAGTGCGTTCTTCCTTTGTACACAGAAAATATACAACGTCCAATTTTGATGATGTAGATAGCCCAGCGTTACAGGCACAACAGTTTAAATGTACTTGACTACCACATTCTTTACAAGATGTAGAATTTTCATCAAGTTCTTTACTACACACATAGCAACATACTGGAACATTAACTAAATCCTCATTAATTTCGCTGTTTTCTTTTTCCTGTTCTGTGTCGTAAAAGCTACCATTTAATTCTTTTTCTGTTTGTTGACGTTGTATAATTTCAAGATCTTCTTCACTGTGAAAATTTCTTATTACAGCATCCGGAAGATTTGAAAATTTTAATCTAATTTTCCGTTCAGTTCCAAATAAAGCACAATATGGGGTTCTTCCAATAATACGATCCAGTGAGGAATTTTTCTGCCACTGCACGAAGTAACAATCAATGGACCAATTTGTAGTAGAATTATGTAACATCCCCGAGCGAAGCATATTTTCTACGTCTTGATTGCTTCGCTCTACGCTACCTTGACTCTGGGGATGACGGTTATCCATGCACAATTTTACTCAGGCCAATAACTTACAATTTCTTCGATTGCAGATTCGGTAAATTCGCGCCCGTTGTCGCTCTGTAATATATGAGGTGCACCAAATTCTAAAAAAATTTTCAACAACTCCATTGCGACATCTGCAGTACGTTTCGTCTGTAACGGACAAATGCAAACACTTTGTTGCATGATCCTGATAATTAAGGAGCCATTTGTAATTTGCATCAGGAGCAGATTGAAAATCTATCAAATCTACACGACCACGGACATGAAAATTGTTAAAAAGAATAGAACGCACTACTAATCCTTTATGTAGTTGTGTTTTATTTCGTTGGCATTCCTTGCAGAGAGAAATAAATATTTCAATCCCTACTCTGGGTATAATGTATTGGTTTTTTAATGCAAATATCATTTTATCGCGACCACCGTGCCCGATATATGTATGACTATCAATTAATATATCAAAGTATTGCTCTGTGGGTACTACATAAATTGTAGGCTGATCAACAGAGCCACCTTTTAACACTAAATGTTGAATATTACCAATAGTGAGTACATCATATTTTTTTAAAGCATGGTGTTGCTTATTAGTTTTATTGATACCCGTCGATTCAGCCAATTTACCGGTTTTTACTTTCTCTTACCCTATATGAAATCTAGGTAAGTGAAAAGGTATTGTTTTCGACCAAAATTTTTAATGTCGAAATTTTAGTGGAAATACACGTTTTGGGGTCCCCTGAGTACGAAAATCATGTTTTTAAAAATTTTCTGTGTTCGTGCGTGCGCGCGCGCGCGCGCGCGCGTGTGTGTGTGTGAACACGATAACTCGAAAAGTAACAGTCCTAGAAAAACATAATTTTATATTTGAGTTTCTATCCACCGTCGCACGCAACTGCTATAATTTCGCTAAAATCTCAAAACCGGAAGTGCCACTTTACTCTTGTCATTTTTTGGTTTTTTGAGATTTTTTCGAAATCGGATTTAACGATTTTTTTTAAATTTACCATATTTCTTAGACATTTAATGTTCTTTCGTATAATCTAGGCGGTTTTTCATAAAACTTTTCCGAAAGTCGAGTAACCGGAAGTACTTTAGCCGTTAACTCTGAATGAAATAACTGTGAAACTAAAAACCCTAGCTAATTGAAAATTTATATTTAAGGTCATTATTAACTTAGTGTATTAAATCAAGAATTTGGTTAAAATTTAATAATCGGAAGTACCACTTTATTTCTGTCACTTTTAGATATTTTCAGATTTTTCGCGATTTTCTTGAATTTGGCTGTGACAATTTTTTTTAAAATTATTATATTTTTTAGATATTTAAGACGCTTTCATATAATCTAGGTAGTTACTCAGAAAATTTTCCGTAAATCGAGTAACCGGAAATACTTTCACCGTTTACTCTGAACAAAATGACTATAAAACTAAAAGCTCTAGCTAAATAGAACATCATATTTGAGGTCATAATCGCCTTTATATGCAAATTTAAAAATTTGGTTAAAATCGAATAACCGGAAGTACCACTTTATTTCTGCCATTTTTAGATATTTTTTGAATTCTCCGTTTTCACGATTTTCTTAAAATTGGCTCTAACGATTTTTTTAACTTAGTATATTTCTTAGCTACCTAATTTAGTTTTATATTAACTAAGGAGTTTCTCTAATAAATTTTTGAAAATCTAGTAACCGGAAGTACTTGAATTATTAGTTATGAACAATATATCTCAAAAAGAAATCAACATATGAAAATGAAAAACTATATTTAAGTTTTTTATCTTCTGTGCATGAGATGTCAAGTATTTAGTTAAAATCGAATGACCGGAAGGGCAACTTTATTCTTGGGATTTTTGTTTTTTGAGATTTTCTCGAAAACGTCTTTAACGATTTTTTAAAACTTGCTACTGTTCTTATCTTTTTGATATTCTTTCACGCTAACTTAGCAGTTTTGCTGAAAAAATGCAATGAAGCGAGTTATAGGAGAAAATCTTTGGAGTTAAGCAGGGTATTGTATGGCTAATAACTTGGATGGGTGACCGTTAGAATTATCGTTCCCAAAATAAACGTAAATAATATTTTAATCAATTGTGAACATTTGCATATTTGTATATCTATGAA
>JAHWXV010369949.1:0-13792 GCA_024586415.1 Phrixothrix hirtus | reverse complement strand
GTGAAGCAACGCATCGCAGACGCGCCTTTCAGATAGAGAGTGTAAGCTATAGCTATGCATAAAATTAGTGTATTTGAATAATGATTGTGATGGATAAACACCACTTATTCTAAATTTTAGATATTTTAAAAATACTATCTGAATATATTCTAGGTTACTTATTTGGCACCTCTGCCAGGGACCCCAAACAGTAGAAGCATATTTGATCTGAGATCTGATAATAGAATTATACAGTCGAAATAATGTGCTTACATTGACAAATATTTTAGAATGTCTAATAGTGAATCCCAACATCTTATATGATATATTTGTAATGTTTGATATGTGATTATTGAACGTAAATTTTGTATCAAACGTTACACCTAAATCCTTTATTTCATTAGCTCGTTGCATTTTACTAAAGTTTATATAATAATTATAATCTATCAACGCTTTTTTGGTGTAACTTACTATATTACATTTATCCATATTAATTAATAATCTATTTTTGTTACACCACACTAAGAGATTGTTAATATCTCTTGAAGTTTGCTATAATCATTATGCGTTTTAATTTTTAAAATTTTTTTTATATCATCTGCAAATATTAATTTTTCTAAATATTTAATACTATTCGGGATATCGTTGACGTATATTAAAAATAGTAAAGGCTCTAAATTAGAACATTGTAGCACTCCAGAAGTTGCCGGATAGTTATCAGAAACATATCCATTACAAGAGACGAATTGTTCTCTATTATAGCGATAGGAATACAAAAATTTAAGTAGAAGGGTACTAAACCCTATTTGTTTTAATTTAGAGATTAATATATCATAATTTACTTTGTCAAACGCTTTCCCGAAATCCATCTTCACGAAAGGAATTGTATACACATTCAGTAAAATTGAAAAGGTTTGTTGAACTCGATCTTTTTGCGAGGAATCCATGTTGGTGTATACTAAAACTATTAGAAATATTGCTGTTAAATCTATTATAAAGTACTATTTCAAATATTTTGGCTGGAACACAAATCACTGATATAGATCTATAATTCATAATATTGGCATTATCACCTTTTTTGAATATAGGACAAACTTTAGACTTTTTCTAATATTTAGGGAATGTACATGTACTAAGCGATAGATTAAATAAAAATGTTAGCGGTTTTATAAAAAATTCTGCTAACTACGTACGGCGGAATATTATCCCGACATGCTGATTTTTTAGGTTTCAGTTTTTTAATAGCATCTTGTACTTCATGTTCTTCAATTTTGGTTATATTAACATAGTTTGTTGTCAATACAGGTTCTAAGTCTTTAGGATGGGCACTATTGAGTGTATTAAAAACAGATACAAAATACGTAGCAAATGCATTAGCAATATCACAACCTGTATTTAGGGATACATCACCAAGGTACATATTTTGTGGTATGCCATAATTTCTTTTGTTATTATTAATAAACGTCCAGAACTTCGCGGGGTCGTTATTTATAGCTTGTGCAGTTAATTCAGTATATTATTTAAATGCATTATTTATTTTGTATTTGCATTCTTTACGGGTATTTTTAAAATTAAGGTCAGAAAGTAGCTTGGTTTGTTTATATTTTTTATGGTACTTATTTTTAAGTTTGAGTATGTTTATAATAATTTATGTTGCATAGTAGTCATTTACTCACAAAATGGAATGGCTGCCTATTGGTACAAGTACCCTAGCGTTCATTTACGCAACCGTAACCGCCCAAGCGATGGTCAACAAAACTATGGAAGTTCCTCTTTTTTTCGGTATGTCGACTGTTCATATCTAATTTATAATTCGTGAAATACAAATTAATTAAATTGGGTCCATCTTTTTGAATAACTCTGTACAATGTAAACATGTAAACACTACGTTAATATCTTAAAGTTCGCTCAATTAGCCACAAACACCGTTGAGAATAGGCATTGAGAAATGGTATCTATTTCTACACTTGATGAGTTATAACATTGTGGTTGTTACAGTTACTTACTAACATAAGTAGCCAAGGTTGAAACATGGCGAAGACTGTGTCATGTTTAAATTCATCTGTTTGTTGTTAAAAGATGTTTGGAATTCAGTTGAAGTACCATCACCCCTAATTGACTTATTCATATCTTCATTATATCTTCAACTTGATTCGAATTATTTCTCACTATAGAAAATCTTTTACAGCCATATGATCAAACTCAGGGAGCACATTTTTAATGCAAAAATGAACAAAAATATTTTCTGATTAGATGAAGTGTTTTTAGGAAAATACATAAGACTTTGTTTCACTTTAAAATTCTGTACTTGCGAAAGACTATGTGGGAAAACATCACATTTAAAGACGTCATTGCTTACGATAAGTAGTATAGATTTACAGCTAATGATCAATGAACATGATATCACTGAATACAGTTGCAATGTTTATATTTACGTTTAGAACATGTTTTTCGTGCCCATGTTTTTTCAATGCGGATTAAAACTTTACTGAAAGTACGTTTTTCATTTATATCATATATTTTGTTAACTTATTATGGTGCCATGTGGTTTGCATGAATATACCTAAGTACTATGAATAGGAAAATGAAAAACAGTAGACCTCCCGGATATCGTAGTGGTTCAATATAGAACAGTATCCCGTATATAGAGTGTGGTCGTATATTGTGAGGTAAAATCTCAGAGGTGGATGTAAATTGTAGTCAGGATCTAGAAAAGGATTGAGCATCAAGTTAGTTTTCTAGTAGATAAGCAGTACACGCGTATATACCTCAAAAACTGTTTTAAGAATACTCTTTATGTAATACATCAAACGAATTAAAAGTTAAAAAACGAACCAACTTCGAAATGTAACTAAACCTTAATGAGGTTGTGATAGAAGCTTAATTAAGGCTCTTTGTATTATGTAAAAAGAAAAAAAAACATGAAACTTAAGCTAATTAAATAAAAGTCAAATATCAACATTGAATTCAAATATCTCCAGTTCATTTGGAAATCTTGAAAACAAAAAGAAACTTAGGTACAATGATTTTATTAAGAATATCGTTATTCTACTAACTTTAATTCTTTATGGACATAAGTCGAATAAATTTAAATTCGAATATTGAAAAATACAAAGAATCATTTGTTATAAAAGATGTTTGAATATATGTTCGTTTAATAAAAGCATTTATATTAGTTCTTATTTTAAATAACATATTTTAAGGTAGATGGCAGACTAACAATTCGAACGAAATGGCATTCGGAGTAAAAATATACTAATCGATATTATTAAGATTGCTTAAAGACAAGTTACGTTCCTATCTAAAGCAAACTAAATCACGTAATGACAAATCGGGCACTGGGATGTCACATTAATATATTCAAAATCGTAATAATTGAAATTATAGCTAACGACGAGAAATAAATCTGTACGTTTCTTTCTAGCAAGAAATAGTTAAAAAAATAAGTAAAGCAACATATTCGAAGGACCAAAATGCTAAGCCGTAATTTTTTCGTAAAATATATTTGCAGAAATGAGATGGCCGTAAATTATAATACTAGCCTGTATTCTGTAAGTTTAAATGATTGGTTAATACTAAAGCAAAGATATCTTTCTGGATAAAAATTTTGCGCCAAGTAAATGGGTAGCAAACCAACATAACCTATAGGTAATAGTGACAAGTACTAAGATTGTATAACTATTAATAGTTCTATCTTTAACGGATAAAGTTCAACTAGTATTCTAAATTATGGGTAGTTAATTTGAATGTATATATTTACAAATACATAATACCGAAGAATTTCTAATTAATGATATTAAATTTAAATCTTGTATTAATTTGTGTTTAATGTGCCCAAGGACGTATTTCTGATAGTTCTATAGTCACTGGTGAACATCAAGAAAATCAGATAGAAATACAAAAACGTCCATAGAACAGAAACCAGGAGCAATCGGAGTAAAAGATAAATATAAAAGCCTTTTGTCCTCTCGTATGACTAGCGATATCGTATCTTATTGAGCATGGACTATTCAAGTTTGTCAAAGAAGAGATTTATGAAATGGATTCTTCAATGACACCTCTAGACTCACAAAATTAGACGTTTATGACAGTTGACAGCATGAGAAATTGACTATTACACGTTTTAAGGTCTGACGAAAACGACATTCCAACACTGAACCACATATATAGTTAATATATATAGTTAATTCTACTGATACAGTAAACGTTAAAAATTAATGTTACAATCTGAGCCTTCATAGTGAAAAATTTCCAAAAATGATATAAAATTCGCAATGTAGCGAATATAAAATTAAGTTTGTAAGAACTACTATAATCACAGTAAAAATTTGTAATGACTGATAACCTTTCGACCTTGAAGTGTCACAACTAAGCTTGCGCATTAAAATCAATAAATTTAGTACCTTTGGATGATTTCAACTAACATTGTAATTAGTTGAAAAGTTAATTCTTGTTGTAATGAAGAACTATCAATAGTAAAATTACATAACGTTATACCGTCAAAACAAAGTATCAACATTACAAATAAAATTTAAATAAAGGTCAATCAAATAAAGGCAACTTTGAATTAAAAAGGAAACGATCGCATAGCATATTATAAGCCAATACCCGCCAATGGCGTAACCTGAAATGGTTCACATTACATAAAATCTGTACAAATCAATGAAAATAACTAGAAATATTAATTGTCCATATAATTAAAAATTACGGTGATAATGGTGAGTCTCATATGGGTTGGTTCGAAATGCTGACGGCTTGTTTTAAAATTTCACCACTATTTAGCGTTTATTAATAGAAATGAAATTGTATAGTTGTTTTATAATATTACCAGCCTAATTAAACATAACTAATCATTAGTAACTTCACCAACACGTCTTAGACAACGCAACAGAAACAAACAACTAAAGTATCGACTTACATTATTTGTTTTTATAACCTTGTCCTTGCTATATGTATTAGTTTGGTTACGGGAATAGTTCTTGATATTCTACTTTAAAAACCATTAAGGCATCTTACTGACTTTCCTTCAATTTTATCCAAAACTATTGATTTACCAAAGAAATAAAGAGAATATAGTTTTTGTCTCTAGTTAGCGCTGAAGTTTTCTTCGTTTGGCGAACACGTTGTATATGCTATTATGTTATTGTAGAGCATTCAACAACTTCTAAAATTTTGGATTATTTCTATTCGTTTCTTAATTTGATTTCTGAATTGCTCTTAGCTTGTTTTTAGATTTGCTTAATTAGTCTTCAAGCCGTAAGATATATTTAATGGATAATAATAAACAAGATGATATTTTACTAGCTTTGTTATTTCATTTTTTACATAGTATGGTGTTTGTTTTAAGAGCTTACGTTTCGAACTCTGTAATTCATCATCAGAGACACTATTGTAGATAACCGCTTGTAAAATATTAGAGGAAGAATGTTGGAAATTCAATAAATTTTCCGATGTCACCTGTTAACAACAACGGACATACTGGCCTTTATTAAAAATAATTGTTATAATCGTAAAAAACGAAGATGAAATACAATATACTGATTTAATTATATACGTGTGTAAAAGTTTTTTAGTAAAAGATTAAGGATTTTCAGATATTAATTATAAAAAATTGCATTATCTATTTATAAAATTTACTATAGTTTCATTGGTCTTGTTTTAGCTAAAAATGCGACCTTACGTGTATTAAACAAAATTTTACCATTCTATTCGATTTCCTACATTTTTCTTTTGATATATTACGAGTTGTTATCTACAATACTGACTCTGATGATGAAGTATATCGTTCGAAACGTAATCTCTTAACCTTTACCTGGTGACGTGATATTATTATAGCTTATTTGCTGACGTGGTGACTTTGAGACCACATACTTGATTGCTCCTGAAAAACTTTATATAACCATAAAATAAACAAATATCCATAAATATTAGGTCTTTAACTTTACTGTAATCAAATGTAGAAGTATTTTTTTACAAATAGTATTTTTATTGGTCAAAAACCCTTTAAATATCAAAACGCGTCTGAAAGCGGTTAAAAAGGGTATACTTATTATTTAATGAGCATATTTTATTGAAATCTTTACAAATCGCTATAACTATTGAAATAAACAAATAATTAGCATTGCAAGCTAATAAAATTAAAATTTTTGTTAAAAAATCATTTATTTCTGCAAAACTGCAAGCGTTCAAAGATAAAAACTTAATATTGTTCTGATACATAGAATTTACCAATTTTCAACTGACAGTCACTGAACATTGCCATTTTGCAAAATTTGCAACCCATTTTCACTTTTATCCTTAGTTCGAGGACATAAGGCACATCTCTTCCTTTTCGTTAATACTGTAACTTGACAAAGTTCATCATTTACGAATTTCCCTAAAATTTTTCCAATTGATATACGCAACTCCCTTGGTAGTATTTAATTTAACAATCTTCTATTCATGTGAGTTTCTACAAGTTCTATCGCTAGAAGTTTCAAAAAAGAAGCTCGGTCTATTTCTGTATTATTTGGATAACAACCATATAATACATACGAATTAACTCCTGCAATATTAAGTAGAGCATAGAACATTGCCATAGGTCATCTGTTTGTACGCCTATTTGTTGAATAGTTTGCACATTCCTTATCAAGGGTGTCCACTCCGCTTTTTGTATTATTGTAAAATACAATAATTTCTGGTTTTCCAGTATCGGAATCGGTTGCATACATATGATGCATTGAAGAAATCAATACTGCTGCTTTCCCCGTTTTAGAAGCATGAGGAACTAGTGTAATTTCTTTTGTAAAATCATAGAGGGTACTTCCTCCTAGTCTTCTTCTATTTGGAAGTAATGATGGAGGTGTTTCCCGTTTGTTGTTTTTTAAAGTGCCAACATATGTGCCATTATTTGCCATTACTGTCCTTTTCCTTATATATGCATTATAAAAGTAATTTGTTCGTGCATCGCATAATATCATTACCTTTATTCCGTATTTCGTCCACACATGCTAATTCAACAATACAGTATAACTTTTGCGAGTTCTTCACAAGCTCATCAAAAAGCCAAGTTATTGCAACAGCAGTCATCAAAACTATCATAACGTAAGCACGCAAAACTAACTAAAACCTTTTGTAGTGACATAATACATCTGAATATTTCATGTCCAGTTCCGTCAGTTGAAAATAGAGATTCTACATCTTTATGATTTGTTTTTAAACGGACCAGTAATATATAACACTCCCAATAATACTTATACTTATCTCTGATAGTTTGTAATTTGTTGTTTGAAAAATAACTTCATATGCCATTTCTTCTGTAAAAAGACATTTCTATATTTGTAACAGATAACCGGCCGGAACAATTTGCTTTGCATATCCCATAAGATCTGATAAATGTGTTATAATATTATGTCTTTGTATTCTTACATTTCATGTTAATAGCTGCTGTGCCCACTTATATCTAGTTTAACGTAATAAGCTCTGCTTCCTATAGAATCATTTTCATCATCCCTTGTGATATTTACAATTTCAAAATTATCCTCACATTCAATTTTCGAATTCGTGCTTTGATTACTATCCAGCATATATTCTTGATCATCTACATCACTAAAGTCAGTTTCAGAGTTATTGCACCATTGCATTACAGTTTCTTCAAAACCGCCCTCCTCAAATCTCACACTTTTTGATGTACTAGCCATTCTGATTAACCACAAATTACTAACACATAGAAGTGACGTAGTGCCCGTCTGACCCCAAATTTTAATTGATAATTAATATCTCTTAAACTATTGCCGCGAAATGTCTAATTTTAGAATAGGGCATTGACAGTAACTTTAATAAAAGGTAGATGGCGCATTAAGGCTTTATCTGTTACTAAATTAAAATAGCGGTCAATACAAATTTTGCTGGGGTCAATGTGACATCACATCACCGGGTAAGGGCTAAACCAAACACCGTAATAAGTAAAAGATGAAGAATAATGTTGGTTTTGCTTATTAATATTCACTAAATACATATTATGACTTCAACCCAAATTAAACAAATCTATATTATATCTATCATAATTGTGTTAACATTTCTTAAGTCCCTGATAAATTTGTTTTGACACTAAACAAAATTTTATTAATAGATTTAAAAAGTATCTTAGTATAATGTAAATATATTCACGTGTGTGATGCTGAACTAATAATAAAGCATTCAGGTACAACAAAATTAAATAGAAATTTTAATGTAATAAAACAGCTTCAAAGTATCAGAAGAAAATATATTGGAAGGAAAATATAATATTTCTTTCGAGCGTGATTATGCCACAGTTATGTATTCTTATAGAACTCACGTGAATAGAAGCTATCGTTGAGTCATTATTTTCGTTCATACAAATAAATTTTACAGAGCAGTTAACCAATTATTGTATACGTATTTAACACCTACCTACATCATTTACCCCAACACTCCACTGGTAATTTCTATGCCTATAAATTGCTCTCTAGGCTCAGGATTACCAAAACTTACACTGGTCTCTGTTTCAAACGTTTTTTTCCAGATGCCTTAGTTCTGAAATTTAACCAATCATCAGATTGGCTATTTAACAAATTCTAACAAAAAATCGCTACTCTAGATGACTCTTCATAAAGGAACTACTTATACTTTGCTTCCTATCAGTGTTATACAATAAACTGTATATTGTTATGATTAAATTTTACATTCAAAATGTTGTAGGAAGTCAACAACTTTTTCAATGTGCTAATTGTATCGTACAACTGCAAGTCATTAGGTATCTCAAATCACTTATCCAAAGTACTCTAAAGCATTGGAAGTGACTCAGAGGGTTTATAGGAAAAATCGGCTCTACGAAAATATATGAATCTATTTACCTTCTAGTATGAATAATTTCATAATTTCAATAACCTTCATAAACAATTATTACACTAATAGCGCTGTATGATACTTCACTATTATCCTTTATGTAGAAAAAGAAAGGAGAATGGATATTTGTAGATAATTTAAACAAACAACACATATAATTTGTCCATAAATCTAGTAATTTTAAATTTTCCATATATTTGATAACAAGTATACAAAGGTTGTAAGGTGTTAAATAAATAAATTTACAAATGGTTACCAAACTATATGTTACTTTTACAGAACATGCTATCTGAAAGATAAAATATATAATTAATTTAAAAAACAAACATTATGATAGATTTATTACATTCTTTTATAGTAACCCATTAACAGAATTAAAAATCACTTAAAATTCCTGTATTACAAACTATGTAATGGAGCATCATTCATAATAGCAATTTAAAAATAATTAAAAGCTCAATAATGGTACAGACCTACTATTTAAATAGGGAGCACTATTACTATTCGTTTATAATTTGGATTTGTCTGCTATTTTGTATCATATTTGCAATAAAAAGATTTTGTTTATGTAACTAATAACTGACGTTGTCAAACTTCACAAAGCAATAAACTTAATAAAAAATAAAGAAAACTATATTAAATGGTTTAAATTATCAACTTTCTGTAAACTGTAAAGTTTCTGAGAATATTATTGAACTTACTTTACTTTTTACTCACCAAGCTAATTGCAAATTCTCAAGATGTGTGGGTTCTAGGAATAATTGCTTAATAAGTCCTCACTAGAGGGCGCCGGACAAGTTTCAATTACATTTGTCAGATATTGATTATAATGAAAAGATGAAATTAGTAAAGGCTTACTTCGCAATTTTAGTTTCCTTGCATAACAAACAAAAATGATAACGCAAATATCAGAAGATCATAATGTATTAAATAACAATTTTAATAACAATAACTGATACTAAATAGTTGATATAATTTCCAAAGTTTACAATTGATCTTCCTTATACGTAATTTAAAAGAAACCCTTTTAATAACAGAATAATTTTGAAGATAATCAAGAAAATGATAAGTATACCTTACTCAAACTTCTATTCTTATTGTGTCAACTTGGTCAAATTTTTGCCTTGATTCTACAATTAACGGAAACAGTCTTCTGGAAATTAGCAGTGTTTGTTTGAGCAAACCTAGAAAAAAGAAAGCGAAAAGCAGAAATCGGTCTGCTAGATAAAAGAATGCCAATAACCATTTAGCACAACAGTTATTTAATAATAAACTGTGTAATGCTTAATGCTTGTTTGATTGAAATTATAAAATATAATAATTAAATGAAATTTTTAATACTAAAATTAAAACCCGATAACAGATTTTAATGAATGTTGTTTAACTTTCGAATGGCAGAGATTTGCCTTTATCCAAAAAATTTAAACCCTTAATTTTGAAAAGTAGCAACCCAAAATTTTGATATCGAATAAAGGCCATTATAAAAATGAGGCGCTTCACATCCAATTTGGGCAATAACCTGCCTTAAACCCAAGCCTAATGAATCTGAATTGTAAATCGTTTAAGGTAGATAATAATCAGGATTGTCAACTAGCCTTTCGTTGAGAGGTTTCGCCGCCATAACAAATATACTGTTACTGAACTAAATTTTTAGGCTTAACATCATATACAACTCAAGAATATGTAATGTTAAATTTTACGTAGTAACACTTTCCAATTTGTAATATCTAACATGGTCAGTAATCGGAAGTCGTAGATAACATGCAGTACACTAACTTTAAATGTAATTAACTCCAGTTTATTCCTTTTAAAGATGTTTTCTGTAAATCAATTTGCAATTCCAATAGATAGAAATTCATTAACACAATTGTAGATTCGAGGCGGCTCAAAACGGAATGCTTGGACTTTCAACCTCTTCATCTGCTGGCTTGCCTGAAACTTCCATACAATTAATAGAAATTCAGGTTAGCTTTACAATAAAATGCATCTGATGAAAAGTTACTAAAAATCCTAGATTTAATGAAAATCAAGCACATACTTAAGTTTTGATGAGATTAATCTAAAATTAATGAAATACAATTTATCAGAATTTTAAACGTGTATTTTATTATGAAGCCATTACAACAAGAAGGATTAGTCCTTGTCAATCATAATTTGAAAAGTAGATTTAAGTTTCCCAAAGCTGTTCGAAATTCAAACTTTGGAATAAGAAATTAATGGAATTTACATGTATTACTCCATCAATATTAACTGTGAAGAATTAGTATTTAAATAAGGATTACTAATTTGTTAAACATTCTTTTGAATCTAAAATAGCACATAAATCGAATTTCAAACTATATTCCAACAACCTTGAGTAATAATTGAAAACAAAACGCCTTCCTTTCATGACCTTAGAGTAATAACTTGAATAAAGTGATCAAAATGTTAAAATAGTATTGAAATAGATAAATCTTGACGAAATAATTGAATATAAAATATTTTTTAATATTTATATATATTTGTAAAGACATAACGTACCGAAACCATGACAAAACGATGATGATGTAACAAAAATTATAAGAAACGGTTCCGATAAGATAGGTATAACTAAAAAGATAATATACAAAACTAGACAGGAGGGTAAAAACGTCTCCTTGTGATCTTCCGAAAAAAGAAAGAACCCATTTGTTCAATTTAATTCATTAGACATTCAATATGATAATGGCACTAAAGCTATAATCAGATGGAAATATCGCACTTTTTTCTTGTCGCATCTTTCACCATCAACTTCATATTAACTGAAAGAAAATACATTGTAGCTTGGAGGTATCTGCGACACAAAAAAATTAAGATCTGGAAATATTAATATCATGGATACTGATGAAGTATGAGTAAGTATAGACGATTCTGTGAAAATTGCTTCAAAAATACCACAATTTTCGGTAATCGCGAGACATTCCTTAACGTCTCAGCAAAATTTCTCACAAGGGAGCCTCACCAAACGTGACTTCCCATTTTTCTTTAAATTTTGAACATATGTACTATAGAGAAAAATAAATCACAAATATGTTTTATGGGCAACCGAAACTATTTAAGAGGTGACATAGGCTCTCAAAATCGGAGTGAAAATTTGCTTCCTTTTAGGAACACTTCGAAAACAAGGGCAGATAGAAAAAAAACTTTCAGTTGACACTATCGTTTATTTTTCAAAATCATGCCACCGATGTATACCTTATCCCATTGGCGTACCAAATTGGGGAGTATTAGTGTAAAACTAGGGGTAGAGTATATATCACTTAATTGAAAATCTTAATATGGATTATAAATGCAAGATAAATAATCTCAGCTGTATATTATTGATGAAAGTTATAGACCCGCGTATAAGGGCTGTACAAAAATAAACAACTTATTTGTATGGCGCTCGTTTTAGGATAATAAAGTACAATAAACTCGTCTGTTTACCAAATTCTTCTATAGAACTTGATGGGAAAGGACTATTTTGTACTTTATTACTTAAACACTAAAATATGCTTAAAATTTGGGTGAAGACGCGAATTTGCCAAATATCACAAAACGGGTAAAATTTAGAATACTTGATTTCTTGATTTATATTAAATTTAGAAATCACAAATATGATTTACATCAGTGGTAATAACGATTTATAGTGATTTCTTTGATGTTTATGAGGATGGTAAAACAAACAAGAGACACTACAAATAATCTCTAGTGTGAATTAGTAAGGAGTTCAACGGAAATAGCTCCAAACGTATTCTGTAGATAATTATTATTATGCTATACTTTGTTGGCTGTTTTACTAATTGCTTGTCAGAAATAGACAAAATAATCTCCTAATGTACAGACAGCCTTGCTTATAATAAAAACTAATTATCTAGGTATAGGTTACGAGTTGTAATTTTTACAATAATGACAGTCTTCAAAGAAGTGTTTGAAACAAAGAGGTTTCTTACACTAATCACTTCCACTCATAGCACATATTCCACACGCACTACGCTATAGAATCTTACTGCAAGTTACATCAAAAATACAGAACTAAGATTTTTCAACGTATTTTTCTAATCCGTATGCAGATTTTCAATTAGCTGATGTACAAGGTATTTCAGATACAATCACATTCCTTTTACGGAGTAAAATAAGATCCTACAACCACCACAATGAACGTAAAATTAAAAGCAATAAAAATAACAAAAGTTTTTTTTTGAATAATGACAGGTTGATCATGAACTCTTTCAAATATGGCAAGAAGTACTGATTACAAAGAAACATTTCCATAGTACGTTGTACGTGTTTCTTTTAACTTTGTAGCAGACGCGTAAAAACAAGACTGTAAGATGATATACCATTTTTAAATGACATTGACCGATATCTTGGTATACAGAATTAAGAAGGTTTACATCAGTTACTAATTACGTTTCGTAGTGTTCACTATCCAGCATTTTAATAATAAAAACTAAAACTCCTGCGCCTACGTTGTGTCATTTGCAACTGTAGTTGTGTTCTACGTATATACAGTTATTAATAAATGCATTGCTCCAGGTCGTTATTTATAAATTATCTCAATTGTATGAAATGTCAATAAGCTTATTCAGTATTTATTACAGTAAACAAATCGAGCTATACCTGTATAGCTTTAAAAGCGACACGTATGTTTCTGCATTGTGATGCCTTAGTTAGGTCAGTTATAACTTTACGAATGAATTTACGGTCCAGTCTACATATAATCATAGGTGACTTTTTGTACATAACTAGAAAAAATGGTATTTTTGGTATTCGTATTGCTTTTAATTTTACACATAATATAGTGTCTGTATGATCGTATTTTATCCCTTAAAAGGAATGTCATTATCTGAAACACCTTGTATATTGAACGCACATGGTATTTCATCTCTAATTTTTATATATATATTTATATATATATATATATATATATATATATATATATATATATATATATATATATATATAT
>JAHWXV010369928.1:0-10911 GCA_024586415.1 Phrixothrix hirtus | reverse complement strand
TATATATATATATATATATATATATATATATATATATATATGTGTGTGTATTTTTAATTTGCATTTTTAGTTTTGTACATTTTTCATGAACGCTTCCAAAAAGCATAGTATTTTATTTCGTTTCGATAATTCATTGAACGTCGCTATTCGCGAACCCCCACTTTCGTTGCACTCAAACTACAACCCTATTTATTACTTCTCGTACACGTGTTGGAAATACCAACACCGTTTTGTGGTTTCTCGCTTCAATAGCCAACAATAGCATTAAATCAAACCTCAATTATGTTAGTTACAACATAAAATAAATCTCATTTGTGTCGTTTTCAATAACATAATTTTATTGTGCAACCTCCAACCTCCAGATATAAAACAAGAATAATTTATCGTTTATAATCTATTCTTGCAGTGGTTGTAAAAATATCCCTCAATCGTTCCTAATTATCCAATACCTTAAATTTCTTTGTGTTTTTTACTACTAATTGCAAGTGAAAGAAGCCAACAATTAACGTAGGCAACTCACATTTTTTTTATTTATCGTAACGTATCGTTTTATATCAAATTTTCGTTATTTTCAACCAAATTTCAAATTCTCCTATAATAAGTCTCGACAAGCTTCAAATTTGGCGTGGTCCTACCTATGCACTTTTACTTTTACATGACATTTAATTTACATAGTATATTTTTATGTGTGTATATTTTGTAAATCCTCCAAAATTTGCTGCATGATTAAATCCTCTTAACTTTACCAACCTCTACCACGCCCCTTATGGATAACAGTCTCATTTAGTATATCGAAGAGTGAATTTGTTTAACGCCCCAGTGGTAAAGCTTGAATGGCATTTAGTTAATTATGAGATATTGCCAGGCTGTACCGCACAAAAACTCTCGATTTAATTTTATGTAATTATTTCGAAATAAAAGTTTTACAATGTACCTCTTCACTCGTAATAATTGACGAGTATCATTCTGCACTGAAAATATATTTAAGTTATGAGATAGGTTATCCTTTGGTTAAACATTCATGTTCCTTCATTAATTACAAAAAGGCAGACTTTAATGAAATAAAGAAATTTCTACAATCTAATGACTGGCCTGCCGAATTGCAGTCCTTAATTACCGAAACCGCCATAAATAATTTCTACTCAATCCTAAACGCAGATGTTAACAAATACGTCCCATTAGCTACAAATAAAAATAAGCGCAAATACCCTGCTTGGTTCTCTAATGAATTAAAACAATTAATAAAGCAAAAGGAAATAGCGTACGTTAAATTCAAAAAATACTAATCTTCCCCAGATTATACGATATTCAGTGCACACAGAAAAAAAGTTAAGACTCAAATAAGAATTTGTTACAGAATTTTCGTTAATCACACTGAAGAAAACATTCAAAAAGATACAAAAAAGTTCTGGACATATACAAGTGTTGATCGCTTTGCTCCACCCCTGACTTACTTACAGTAACAATGTTTCAAATATGTGACCTCTATTTCTCAACATACCCTCATTGGGTTTAACACATTTGTCCCATCGATGTTTTAACATTTTAAAAGCCTCTCAAAAAAAGATTGTTCTGCCTCTGCAAACCACTGATTTACCGCACATATCACCTCATTATCCGAAGAAAATCGGGCTCCACGCAAGTGTTCCTTAAGTTTAGGAAACAGTCGGTAATCGCTGGGAGCTAAGTCCGGCGAATATGGTACGTGCTCCACCAATTCAAATCCTGCTTCAGCTATTGCAGCCTTTGCAATGGCAGATGTGTGACTGGGTGCGTTATTCTGATGTAAGAGAACACCTTTGCGTAACTTTCCCCTACGTTTTTCTTTGACTGTCACAATTTGGAAATTAAATTAGCATAATAAGTACCTGTAATTGTGGCATCTTTCTGTAGAAAGCTCACTAAAATTACACCTTTGGCATCCCAAAACACAGATAAGAAGTTATTCCCTGCCGATGGTTGCATTTTAAATGTTTTCGTTGGCGGATAGCCCCGATATGTCCATTCCTTACTTTAGATTTTTGTCTCTACATTATAGTGATGAATCCAAGATTCATCCATAGTTACAAATCAGGCAAGAAAATTCTCCTTATCTTGTCTATACCGTGTTAAAAGACGGCTGCAAATGTCTATTCGTGTCTGCTTGTGAGCATTTGTTAACATTCGTGGTACCCATCGTGGACACAATTTTTTCATCTCCAATTTCTTCGTAATTATATTTTATACCCCATGATGTGATAGGCCTGTATCCTCAACTATATGTGCCTAATGGTCACTCGTCGATCTTGCAGCACAAGATTATGAACCTTTTTAATATTTTCTTGGGTGATGACAGATGTGGACGATCCACCTGCATGTTGATCTGTACACGATTGCCTATCACATTTAAACTCACGGAACCATCTTTTAACTATGTAATATGATACTGCAGACTCTCCTAATGTATTTACTAAATCTTGGTGAATTTTAGTTGGAGTGATTTGTTTTAATTGCAGGTCCTTAATAACAGCTCGTTTCTCGACACACTCCATTTCACTATGGGCGGAGCAAAATGATCAGCCCTCGTATAAAACACAAAAGATTAGGGTCTAGTATACCATCGACAAAGCACCTAGATAATTTAATTGCATTGGATGGCACTGAAGTTTGTAATCTTTTTCTGATTATTTGAAAACAGTTTATACAGCAAATTCTAGTAACATCAATGTTTCCTTTACTACTCCGTCTAGTAACAATCATAGCTCGGTCAGATTTTCAGTGGAAGAAATTTCTCAGGAACTCTTAAAATTAAATACTAAAAAAGAAGCTGACCCTGACTATTCCTGACATACTTATAAAAAATTGTGCTGAAGCTTTGGCTTCGCCGCTTACTACAATATTTAGTAAATCATTTTCTGAAGGTCGTTGCCACTTAATCTGGAAAGAAGCTTTTATCACTCCCATATATAGGTCTATACTGTAAAGTGATGTAAGCAACTATAGATCAATTTCCAACCAATGTATTTTGTAACGAAGTTTTTGAAAAACTGGTATGCAAAATCATGTAAAATAACTATAAGGGGGTTATAATTAACAAGCAACACGGGTTTTCTCCAAAAAGAACAGTTGTTTCAAATTTGATACCATATGTTAATTTTATTGCTACCTGTCTGGACAGACGTTCAGAAGTTCATGCTAACTATACCGATCTTAGTAAAGTGTTCGACAGAATTGATCACAACTTATTACTAAAAATATTGGAAATGTTGGGCATATATGGTGCGCTCTTAAGGTGGATTAAAATCTGTGTGTTGTTATTAATGGATACGCTTCCAACAGCATTAATATAACATCTGAAGTGCCACAAGGCTCCCTTTTAGGCCCATTACTGTTTAATTTATTTTTAAGTAACACTTTATATTAAATTTTCAAAATTTTTGCTATACGCTGATATTTAGATGACTGTCAAAAGTTACAACGACTTAAATAATATTATACATTACTGTAAAATTAGTCAACTTACTTTGAATATAGAATTAACAACGGTTAACGATCTGGGTTTTATATTAGATACTAAATATCTTTTTCATGTTCACATTGATCATATAACTCGGAAAGCGTATCAAATGCTCAGATTTCTAATTCGTTCTGGCAAGGATTTCCATATGGAAACAACGGCTAAAATCTTATACTCGACTGTTGTAAGAAGTTTGTTGGAATTCGCGTCGCCAGTATGGAATCCCCATTATAACATCTATATAACAAGAATTGAAAAGGTACAAAACAGATTTTTAAAATACGCTAGCAAAAAATTTCCCGATTACTCGCTAAAATCCTTTCACTTTATCTTGTCGCAGGAATGTGATTGATATGGTAACTCTATTTAAAATTTTTAATCATTTAATACATTTTTTGGAGTTACTAGAATGCTTGAAAGTGAGGGTATTCTCACGGGTGACACGAAACACTCAAACTTTCTATGCACCTTTTGTAAATACCACCTCTGCTTTAAATGCTCCTGCCAACAGATTATCTAATATCTATAATTATTGCAGGAATAACTTTGAAAGCTGTCTTGACTTATTTGATAGTACATTATAGAACTTTAAAAACATCTCTGTATAGGTTGCATAACTAAATAATATAATTATTTATTATATTATAAACTTAGTATAGCCAGATTGTTTAAAATTTGTTACTCAATTATTTTGTGGTAAATTGTAATTAGTTCCTGGTTTGTCCCACGCCTGTTATTTACCCGAAATGTAAAAATAAACATAAAAAATTATCACCAGTAAGAAGAAAGTCTTCATTATCTTTTACAAAATTACTCTCAACTGTAGAATTTATTTGTAGTATAGTATAATATACAACAGTAAATGTGTGCGTATGTGTCCGTGTTTGTGCGTACGTGTGCATGTGTGTGCGAGGGTGCGCTTGTTTGTGCGTGCGTGCGCGTGTGTGTGGTTGCATGTGCGCGCGTGTGTGCTTCTATGTGTGTGTGTGTGCGTGTGCGCGCGTGTGCACGTTCGTGCGCGTGATAGCGCGTGCACGCGCGTGTGTACGCTGTTATGCTCTTTTGTACGCGAGTGCGCGGGTCCGTGCGAGCGTTTGCGTGCGCGTGTGTGCGCATGTGTGTGCGTGTGTACACGTGTTTGTGTACGTGCGGTATGCGTGCGTACTTGCGTGCGTGCCGCCTGCGCGCGTGCGTTTATGCGCGTGT
The DNA here is from genome assembly GCA_024586415.1 of Phrixothrix hirtus. NCBI lineage: Eukaryota > Metazoa > Arthropoda > Insecta > Coleoptera > Phengodidae > Phrixothrix > Phrixothrix hirtus. The sequence goes on along the minus strand of JAHWXV010369928.1, from coordinate 6,209 downwards.
GCTCGTCGAGCGATTACGTGCGCGCGCCTTGCTGTGCGTGCGCGTGCATGTGCGTGCGTGTGCGTTCGCGAGCGTCGGTGTGGCTTCTTGCGGCTGCGTGCGTCGGCGTGCTTGCATGCGCATGGTCGTCTGTGCGTGCGTGTGTGCGCGTGTGTGCGCGCGTGTGTGCACGTTTGTGCAGGTGCATAAACTTGTATGCGTGTGCTCTGCGCGTGTCTGCCAGTGTGTGCGCGCGCGTGTGTGCGTGTGTGTGTTCGCGTTTGCTTGCTTGTGTTTACGCGTGCTTGCATACATGTGATGTGCGTGCGTGCTTGCTTGCGTGCATACGTGCGTGGTCCCTTGCGTGAGTGCGTGCGTGCATGCGCATGTGCGGGCTTGCGTGCGTTTCGTGCGTGTTTGCGTGCGTGCTTGTGTGCACCCTTGCTTTCGTGCGTGCATGTGTACGTGCGGGCAAGCGTACGTTCGTGCGTTTGTGCGTGCGTGCGTGCGTGTGTGCGTGCGTGCTTTTAGATAGGAAAATGATAGTAATTACCATTTATTAAAATGGAAATGTACTGAATATTCAAATAAAAAAAGTTCGTGCTAAAAGAGTAAATCCAATTTGGGTCTTAACATTATGTTCAACAAAATAAAATTAAAATTTCAAAGACTAATAAACAAAAAAATATTCTATTACTAATTATTCATTTAATAGGAACTATAAAATATACTATCATTGGATATAAAATTAAACGAAATTAAATGCTTCAGAAATTAAAAGAAAGAACTAAATCTTCTTCTACTTCTTAGTGCGTTCCACAGAGTCATGCAAATTATTGATTAATTTAAATCTTCTCTATTCAGTAACTTTGGGAATGATTTTGTGCTTTACATTGTTAACAATATTAAGGACGTCATATTTTAAAAACATCAACAGGTTCCTTAAATTTATAGAATACCTTTTCTCCTTTTATGCATAAAACAACTTGTGACATAGGTTTAATAGTATTTTCGAAACGGAAATCGCATTAATTCGCATATGTTTGAAATAATGTTTCGTTATTATTGCATACATTGAGAAATTGGATTTGAAATTCTCCTTCTTCATCAGTTGTACGCTGTTCAACATATTTATAGCTCTTTTGTTTTGATTTCCATTTCACAAGCACGTAATCACCGTTTGTAAGTTTTTGTTTTTTTCAAAAATATTTCTTCAAATTTGTTTTCCAATTGTATGCTATTTGTCTATCATTACTAAATTCTTCATAACGGACTTTTTTCTTCAAGCATTTCTCACAGGAGGGATTTAAACATGTTTCATTATATTTATTACAGCATAGAACATTCAAGAAAGCGTCGCTATTACTATCTTTAACGATTTTATATTTATTAAATGTCTGTATGAGAAGATCATAGTTGGCATGCATTATACACAGACAATTATCGTGGTCTTCGAGTGAAGGTTTTGCGATCCAAAATGGCCAACACTTGCAAAATGTTGAATAACTAATAAACTCGTTTTCTTTAACATACTTCTCATGAAGATTTCTCATGGAATCCAATAGATGTCGTTTTTGCTTACGTTCTTTGTGTTTTGTTTTTGTTGTTTTCTCCAGAACACATTCTGCTGTAATTATCTTGTTCAAGAAATTCTATAATTTTTTGTTTGGCCTCATTAGAAATTGTATTTTTTCTTTCTTTGCGTGGTGTCTCCAATTAGGTTTTCCTGTAAAGTTGATTTTCATTTAGGTGTAAAAACTTTTCTTTTACCAACACGTTATACTGCTCACTTTTACCACTAACTGCAGCAGCAAACATCTGCTTCTTTTTTTGGTTTTTCAGTTTTTGCGAATTTTCCTTTAACTCTCGTTTCATTACTCTACCAAATAATAACCGTTTCTTTAGTTCCTTTGTACAATTCCTTTTTAGCATTTTCTAGATTTTGGATCTTGGGCTCTTATCAATATCAAATATTTTCTGGTATAATTTGGATAACTTTTTTGATAAAATTGTAATTTGGATCGTAAACTGACTATTATTTGATCTTTTTGTTTAATTAGCTTATTTCTTTGCAACCTGTTACGAAGTGATTCTTTTCTAGAAGTAATAGGTCGGAGTTTGACTTGTGATGAAGCAAATAGCGGAGGCAGGGGTATGTTTTATACTTGTTTGTCTACTATTGGAGACGTTAAATTATTCATACCCTGCAGAATTCCTTCTGTAAAAGCTTTTTGTTTCGCTCTATACCTCCTAGTACTCATTTCCCATTGTTTCCTTACATTCCTTTGCTCTCGCAGAGTTAGGTTGTATACAGACTTAATGATACTATCTGCTTTCTTTATGATATAATATTGCTTTTTTCTTTCGTATAATAGAGATATTTTTGTAGGATCATTTTTTAAACGTTGATAACTTTTTCTTTCCAAACCCATTTTCAAGAACAAAGACACGGTACTTGATAACAGATGCCCTTGTGCCATTCTTCAAAAAGCAAATACTGGATGAAATGGATGGTATTTTTTACATTATGTTTTGATGAAACTGCTCATGCGGGATCATCAAAAGAACTTCAAATAGCTGTTAAATATTGATCTACATCTAAAGAAGCAGTTAGAAATCTGATTAATGGATTCCTTATTTTATTGAGAAAAAAATCACTTATTTACCTCGGTACATGCAATATTCATATACTTTATAATGCTTTCAGGCGTGGAATGGAAGAACTTGGAGATAATGCTTCAAATTTAATATTCCTTATCAATGACTTTTTTGGCGGTTGGCCTACAAAGTGGGAAGATTTTAGTAGAATTCAGAATGATTGCAAGTTAACCAGTCATAGATTCATCAAACATGTGTCTTCCAGGTGGTTACCTTTGGAGTCAGCGGTATTAAGACTTCTAGGACAGTGAGCAGAAATTGTAAAGCACTTCATGGCATTTGTTCCAAAACGTAAGAATGACTTGATGAAATCCTTTAAATACCAATACACTGTTAGCCTTCTGCAAGTCAACAAAGTGAGAGCTGAAGTAACCTTTGCTTGTTCCAGTGCACACTTGTTTACTCGTTTCACCGGTAATTTTGAGAAAGAAGAACCTTTGATTTATCTTATGTATTATCAGCTTAAAACTCTAACAAGTGCACTAATGAATTGTATATGTCATTCAAAGGTTGTGTTCTCGATATATTCCTAAAATAATGAAAAAGACTTTCTTCCTCTTAAAAAAGTAAACTGTGAAGATGGTATAGCAGAAGAATTAAGCACGTTACCTGAAAAGGATAAACTTGTATTTTTGTTTCAAGCAAGAAAGCATTATATTGCTTGTTGCAAACACATTTTCACCATATCTTCAATGTTTACAAAACCTTTACTCAACCAGTTGGAAGTCCATTGTTGTAGTGGCAAAAATATTAATCTGAAAGTAGGTTCCCTCATTGATGAATGGAAGTTATTTAGTTTAGAACAAGACATACCTGACAGTGGGAAAAATCGTATTTATGTTTACTGGAACCAGTTTTTTAAGAAAACTAATAATATTGGGGAGTTAAGGTACCCACTTGTTTCTAAGGTTGCCAAAGCAGCTTTATCACTCTCTCATGCATCAGCGGATGTTGGAATATGTTTGTCAAGTCTTTAAGAATTTTGACTCCTGATCAGTCAAGTATGTCTGAGGGAACTCTAGATGCTTATCTTCATGTTAAGGGTCCTTTGCAGCTGCTCTATGATGGAAAGGTACACCTTGTTCGCATAAATAAAAAGTTCTTGGACCTCGCTCAGTCAGCCTATATTCATTATAGGCAGTACTGTGAACAACAACGTATAATTAAGAAGAAGCGCGTTTCTGAAAAAGTTTGTGAAAAAGCGGTTACCTGAAAAAAAAAAGAAATTGATGAAAAAGAATTCGCATTGAAACAACTAAAGAATAACGAAGACGAGAAAATAAATGCAGCTGATAGGCTTTTGAATGAGAAAAATGAAAGAATAAAGGAAGCTATTACAAATAAGCATCTTGTTGGAGCTAATGTTGCTCAGATATCTCCTGAAGTGTTGAAAAATTTAAAGAGCAAGTAGATAAAAAGAGGTATGTTGCAGACAAAATTCATAAAAGTGTTAAGAATAGGAAATCCTCATCAATTACTTCATTTTTCAATAAAAAATCCAAAATTTAAGTTTCAGTTGCAGTTCCTTCATTAAAAGATTGCCTAATTATTAAATATGTAAAAGTTTATATGAAAAAAACTATAACTCTCCTGTGATAGTTCTGCGAGCTTTTGATGTCGCTATATACGAATTTTACCGTAATTACTTCAGTGGAATCAAACAATAACTTGTTTTTAAAATAAAAGAATTAAATAAATAAATATATAAAAAATTATTTTGTTATTTTTTTTTACCAAATGTTTTGCTGTTACTTATGTGAGTTATCAACTACAATTCTTAGCTATGCAAATTAATGATCTGATTTTATCTGGTAAAACAACATTAAGTCGTTTGATTAAGGTTAGTCATTTTTAATACTAGGTCAGTAAAAAGTTAGTATTTTCAGCGGTTTTGGTCAGTAAGTCAGTAATTTAGACCTGAAAATCAGTTTCCACCTTTGTTGATTATTAAAACCACAAGTCAGATTAATTCCACTGATAGTAAAATGGAATCTAGCCATACTTCCGATAAGAATAATTTTTTCGGAGCGAATAACCTGTTTCCAATTTTGCTGTCATTTATAACATAAAATTATTGTAGAATGTAATAGAATTATAATGCCTTATTTCTTATTTCATATGCTTTTCTTATTTTTACGAAAATACAACAATCTTTCCAGGTATATTTCAATTTAGCTTTTGTAACAATTTATTGAATAAAATCTAAATAGTAGGCTCATTTATTATGTGTAATTTTCAATATCAATGTCTTTGTTGTGAGTGTACTTCATGTTGCAAACCCGTAAAATAACTACGAAGTAAGTTGTATTAAGCCGAAGCAGAGACTCGTGTTTTTCTCAGGTTACGCCAGATGAATTGTACTAATTTGAAATAGGTTGTCTTGGTAGGATTCTCAATATAAATATATTTTATGAATATTCATGAATCTTGGATGGGCAAATACTCAAATTAAATTAAAGTTATAGTTCTTTATTTTTTTATAATATAGCTCTTCGCCATAAAGAAATAATAATTTATAATAACCTATAATTACAATAATTTGTACTAAAAATTAAAATACAACTTTTATTATAAATTTAATGCAAAGTACATTTACAATTAATTATGAATTACTTTATTTATTTATTTATTTGTAAAAACGTCTTTACTTATATTGTTTGTATAGACTAATGAATGATTCACCAAATTTGAGAATCAGAAATATTATTTATTTAAACCATAAAAAACGTTTAATATTATATCTTACGTTTTAACACCTTAATCAACATTTATAAACGCTAGGGAATATCCCGTACTATTTGTATTCAAATACGATTAATTGATTCGGACCAGACAAATGTTTTAAGCCGAGCACAGTAAGATCGTCGCAAAACGCTGCAATGCAATGAAAGCCGTATTTGATACAATATACCGCTTCTTAATGCACATATTACCTACCAACGTGTAATTAAATTTTCCACATACACAATGCTATATACTTTAAATGGCCTATCCCTTACATATATGTAATTGTAACCCAAAAAAGTTATACCGTAAACTTTCTTACGGGAATCGGTATTTATGCCCATGCATCAACAGTTATTTATATAATATGTTGATGGTTATAACTACTACTACTACTACCAATCATGCCATTCCTTTAGCGGGGTAGGCAAAACCCAATAACAATCCTCCACCTTCACAACCACAACATGCACCCACACACCAACCCCTCTCAGTACCACCGCCCTTCACCACAACTCCCAGCACTACAGTATCTACACCATCCCACTATTACCCACCAACCTACTATCTCTACTATCAGTCATTCACTATTTTTCTCCATTCCTTTATGTCCTTACACAATTCCTTTGCTTCCATTAAGTTAATACAACGTGTTTGGCAAGCTCTCCTATTCTTTGCGCTCTTTATTCTATTTCCTTTTACAATTTCTTCAATCATATTCAACCATCTCTTTCTCGGTCTACCCCCTTTGGTTACTAACCACATGCTGTCAATTATTCTCCTGCCTGCATTCACTCTGTTTTCAATTTCACTATCTATTCGCCCATCATTTGCAAACATTCTGCCAA
>JAHWXV010369913.1:0-28754 GCA_024586415.1 Phrixothrix hirtus | reverse complement strand
GTTTTATTTAGTTAATTAATTAGTTTTAGCTAAACCGACTATCATATTCATTCCGAACGTTTCGGACTTGATATATATAACGTACACCTTGCCTGCTATTTCAACTTCTGGACGCCTCTCCTTCTGAAGCTACCTGAGGCATTTGTATACCGACTTCATACCATCAAAAGGCTACGATTGATGTACATATAGTAATTGCATCAACTGAGTAGTCCTAATCGTTTTTGGTCGTTACAAACTTCATTAGCGGCACTGCGGCGGCAGGAAATACAAACAAAAAACTTAGTAGTTGTTTTATTAGGCAAGATTAAGATTATCACGACTGAAATCAGCGTCCTTTTACAACCTTGATCTTGCTTCCTTATTTATCTTTCACTATTTATTCTTTCAGAAAATATATCATTATTTTTGAAGCTGGAAATCAACTTCCTAATTTACAGATTTCCCAATCAGTTATTATTTCTTTGTACTTCACTCCTTTTTTTTTATAGGGGATGATAATGTAACGACATTATTTAACATTTATCTAGTCAATAGCTTTAATTTGCTATAACAAGTTGTTTAATGAATAACATATTTTCGTATTTTAGAACTGTCATAATAAATTGTAAAGTTGCCACAACCCCAAACCACATTAAATATAATTAAAAGCCTTTACCTACAAAGCTGCGTTTCATTTTAGTACACTAACGTGTCAGCCCTTGCTGCGTTTTGTAAGACTAAGTAAAGCTCCAAACAGAATAAACGCCAGTGACGGCGTCTGTCACGGTCAGTATTTCTAAATGCACGAAAATTTACGGTGTCGCGACCAGTGCGACCTGTACCACGTGATTATAACATAACCATATAATAGACAAAATAGTAAAACAGAAATGGGTGTGGAGGAATCCAGCTTAATGTTTTATTTCTTCTCTATTAGATATTTTTATTATTGTTGGCATATTAATTGCAGTAGCAGAAAACCACAAAGCTGGTGGATCGAGACATTTTTAAAAATAGAAATAAAATAGGTTACTTTATGTAAATATATTTCTTATGAGTCGATCTTTTAATTTTGATTTTATAATCTTCAAATTTGTCAACTTTACAGTCATGTGAATAGAAGATTGTGTTTAAATGACATTTGACGCCGTATGCAAGCGCAAAAGTAGAAAGTTGACGAACAATCATCGTCGTACGGCACTGTACGACACGTCGTTTGTTCTGTGTATATGCTATCAATTCCATTAGTTTTAATTTTTACGTGACAATAAACGCCGTCAAATTCATGATATTAAAAGAACTTAATTGATTTATATTCTCACAGACGGTGACCTCAGCGTTTAATTAACCAGTAGAAGTACCAGTAAGGTAGGTGCCAAGGTGGCCTGAATGCCTGGAATCCATGTGAAAATCACATATCCAAATACACAAATAGGTAATGTATATGAGAATGCGAGAACCTTGTTTAAAAATTAATGATGCAACAAGGTGATTACAAAACGCTCTGAAATATTCGACGCTAATATCAAAGTCGGGAAATATGCAATTTCAGGATTCTCAGGGGGTAATTAAAGAGTTAGTTAGTTATCAGGTTTAAAGCGATACATTTCGCGGAGAATAAATGTTAACCTTGAATAGAGCCATGTATCTTTAATTTGTAGATTTTCAAACTATCTTTGTCAAAGTTTATTAAACCTCTAGGCCAGTGGTGTCGAAGTTGGGTTTCCAAAAATAATTTAGGATTTAAAATTTGGTAAGATTCAGACAGATACCGTTCCGTATACTTCTACCAAAGAAGGGTCTTCATGTAATTAGGACAGAGAGGGCGACTTTTCTCTTAATTCCATCAACGTTAGAAACACCAAAATAGTAAGTGCTCTACACGTATTTTTGTCAATATAAAAGAAGGGGATCCGCCACCTTTGCTTTTGAGTAAATTATTACGACCACCTTAGTTTGCAAATTCACATAACGTAATAAAAGGGACATTGTTTCTTCAATTTATTTTGGGAAAATTGAAGCGAGTGGATTATGACCAATTAGTAATTACTGGTTAAATCAACATTTTGGTTATTAAACGTTATTCAAATATTTGTAAATTGTTGCAAGCTAATTTTTTTGTAAGTATCATAACGGTATAAAGGGACGTGCCCGGACCGAAGGACAGTCTACAGATGAAAGCGTGTTTTAACAATATTTATAACCATATTGATTTATAAAATTTAAATAAAATATATTACAAACTTCACAAAAATCATTTAAAAATATTGATATCTGATTTCCTTCAATTATTTTATATTTTGATATACAACCGTGTGACGGATGTGCTCCAGTCCGAGCACGTCCCGGTTATGTGTGTTTCTACCTTTAAGTAATTATTGTTTAACGAAACGTTTGGCAGTTTGGGTATCCAGTTAATTATTAATGTTTAACCTGTGTTTTCGCGTACACGTGTCGTCAATGTAAGCTAGAAGCGCCTCTTTAAATTTGTAAGAGATTTCGCATGTACTTGAAAAGGTATTTTGGTTTTCCTTTTAAACACGCCACGCGCAAATCCCGCTTGTACGGGCTAATGTGTGTGTTATTAGTATAATTTTAATTAAGGAATATGCATTTTACGATTGCGTATTAACCAATTATGTGTAAATGTGTTCACGTTAAAAGTTTATTACATGACGTGTTTGTGCCCAAATAGTGTTTTCTTTCTTTGTTATTGACAATCTAAAGTTTTCCTGAAGTGATATTTATACAGGGCGCGCTAAATAAATTTAGTACTCATTCCATAACTTGTCAATACAAGAAAAGTTATACAGCATTGTTTCAAAGTAAATATAAAACTTGCCTAATAATTTAAGAATTCAATTAGCTAGATTTTTAATGATACACAGGGTGCATCGCACTTTCATAAATAAAGAAAGTTTTTGATCAATTAAGCAGAAATAAGGGGCTTGACCCCAATTTTATAATAAAGTTAGTACTCCATAATCTATAGAAGCCGTCATAAATAGTGAGCACTTCTAGTTTAGTATACGTATCTCCTTTTCAGTCTTTATCCCGTATCTGCAGTAACATTAGAGTGGCTGTCTCCATTCCAAAGGTAGGTCTTGACATACAGAGTGTGCGACAAACATTACCTGGTAGCAGTATAGATTTCAGAACAGTTGCGCTCACCTTTTACCGATCTTGTCTCAACTTAACAGTGTTTAGCCTCGCGGGTGCCGATGAATCAAGCCTCGCTCCACTGAAGCTTTTCCGGCCGTAGTTAAACACTCGTGATTTTTATTTGCCGTATGCGTTATTGTCAGTTTAGCCTGTGAGAAATATTCGAATCGACCTAGTTTCATCGATTTCATGAGAAATATGAGGTATGATAAATTGTAATTGCATTCTGTTTGATTGTTTTGTGTGAGATATTAAGTACTTCTTTGTGTTCATGCATTTCATTACTTCGAATTTATTTATAGCTTAGTTGCTAGTTTATATTATGCGCTGCAGTTTCAGACTGAATAATATTACACTTATACAACTATTGTTTTTAACCATAATATATAAATCCTAGCTAGGTTTAGCCACACACGTATTTTGTATCACAGTATGCCAACACTATTTCCAGTGAATGTGTTCGGTAATCAAACCAAGTTTAATATTTTGCTAATATTTATCTAGAATCCTAAAAGGTCAATTCGTAAATTCTCGTTGGAATAGAAGGCGTCAGGGAATTCTATTGCGAACGCTTTACATCTGGCTAAATTCAAGAAATACGCATAGTGTTTCGTACTAGGCCAATTAGAAGACGGCTTTGATTATATGATTCAATATTTTGGGACAAGGTAGTATTTAGATGTTTTCTAAAATAAATTAGATTAATAGAGTAACCTTTAAATGATCTGATTGCGTTAGCAGGGACAACTGTGCGTATTGTCATCAAAAAGCAACTAAATCCACCTTACTGTTTAAGACCTAGTATTTTGAAAGTACAGAGAGGTATTTCCTTCTACAGCAACAGATAAACTAGAACAATTTCAACATGACGGTGCGCCACCACATTGCACAACAGTTGTGCGAGACTACGGTGATGAATTGTCTAATAGTATAATTATTAGAAGGCGCATCTTCACTAGATCTCAAAAAAGTCGATTTTTCCCATTTAGAGGTTAATTAAAAATAAGAGCTACGCTACAAAATCAAAACAATATGGATATTTCTAAGAAGAAATTGAAAATGCTTTTAAAGACTTTGATTCGCATCCAAGTATATGCAAAACATATGCATAAGTGTGGCAGATCATCTTCATAAATGCAGCAACGCATAATGAAATCAATAAATAAATTTGTTGGTAATTATATAGCTTGAATAGGTTATTAGTAATTCTATCTGTACCTTTCTGTTTACTGCCTTTGTAACAAAGTTCGGCCGGCTCTGAATTATATAATTTGAATTTGATATAAATTTTTTTATTCTAATTCATATTAAATTTTGCAAAATGTATTTGGATATTTCTTAAAGTCAGTTCTTTGACAGCCGCGCATCTAGTTGACCATGAGATTATTTCCAGAGGCGCCTAGTTGACCTGGCGCCTCGCCTGTTTGATCGCGCGCCTTGGTGGAGCCCATCTGGTGGCTTTTATTTAAGCAAAAATCAATCCACAACACATCGTGCTTGGACGTGTCTCTGAATTAGTCTGTTGATCTGAGAAGTTAGAAAACAGCACTGTTGAGACGCAAATGTAGGATTAATATCATTCTATGGTTTTTTTTTATATATAAAGCTGTTGTGTTTTATCATCTGGTTTGTAAATTATGTACCGGAACTATAAGTTTAGTTAATGTTGTTAGTAAATAAGTCAATAATTAATTCAACTTAAATGACAAAAGGATGTTGAACTATATTTAACAGTATAATTTTGTATGGGATAGATTAAGGCATTATATAGATACAATCGTGTATTCTAACATTTACAAAGAAAATTAAAAATCTTTATTCTAGTCATGCTAGTAAGTTTATTAAATTCAATTTCCAGAAAATCATAAATATCGTGATGGAGTTTCTTTACCAAACCTAATAAGAACATAAAATAGATATCGGGAATAAGTTTAAGATTTTGCGCAATATTCCAGACAGTGTATTTTTTCGTTATTAAGTCTTGTCTAATAAATTAAAAGCATAATGGTAAAAGAAATAATATTCGTGCTGCTTTTATAATATACCGACCACATCAAGAAACAAAATCAGTATTATTAGCATCCCGAATCTATTTATATGCAAATTTTTCTCGTACTTTAATATTTTTCATCGTTTCCTTTCTAAGACGGTACTGATGCTGTTGTCTTAAAGTAATTCCGGTTTATAATAACAGTCAGAAAACATTCTGCAATAATAGCCAGAAAGCATCCTTATTTTGGTTGTCATTAAAGATTTCTGATTTCTTGTAAGAAACATCTACATTTTGTGCATAAATATTCCGTTGTCGTTTTATTCGAAATGTAGAAAGAAATAAATGAACGGAATTTTTGTTTACGACAAATGGCAGCTACTAGAAGCATTAAATATAAGCTTGAGCATCAAGCGGACTGTATACAACTTTGAAATGAAACTAGCAGAATAGAAGTTTACTGCGATAAAAATAAACCAAAAAGCGATTTCTGACACGGTTTTCCAATAAAAGAATTTAATGGTAAACACAGAGAGTACTATGTGGGTACAATTGGAAATTTACATTTTACAAAACAAAAGTCTCATGATTGTAACATGTTTACTAAACATGAAAATATATCGATAAGCTCTGGATGTTTTATACAACTTTAATACAATTAACTTTACGATTCTCTTTATCTAGATGTTTACGTTATTTCTAATGGAGATTTATATATTGTGCACCGGTATAAGCTAAATGTCACCTACTCTATAAAATCGAAACGATATATAACAACTACACCAACGAAGACTTAACAATAGCTCGCAAATAAATTCAGTGTCACTGAATAAGACTAACAATGCCCTGATTGTTCTTCTCCCTCGAGCAACAACAAGAGTCGACGTTTCGTCCTCCCTTAGGACCGAAGGACAACAGGGACATGTCACGGTAGCAATGAGAGAACGTGTTTGACATATGGACTCATATATAAGCCGCTTGTATTCGAACATAGAAAAACTTTTTGGTTTTGATGGAGTGATGCAATTTTTTGTAGGGTAGTCATAAAATGAAATGAAATCGATGACCGTGCGTGCGCTATTCGAATGCTAATGAAGTCATTCTAAGTTTGAAGGTTTATCGATGGGGCTGCAACATCAAGAACAATCTAATAACACACAGGCGGAAAATTTATATTGCCAAACCCTTTCATCACAAATTTAAACACATAATTGCTTACACCTCAAATACGTATACGTTACTGATTGAAGGGGCTGTTCTAAATTAAATACGATTTATTAATCATTGTAGCGGAATTTAATAAAACGTCTATTAATGATTATATGATAAATAATTAATTTAGAAGTATTAGCTATTATAATTCTACGAATTTAATTTCATAGAATATTTCAAAATACGCGTAGAAGAGAGGCATTATCAATTCATACCTAGATTCCATGTGAAAATTTGTTCATAATGGACAAATCTTAAAAATGAAACCAATAGATAAAATGATTAGGAGTTCGAAAATTTTGAAGAGTCGCTTAATTGGATCAGTTCAGATGTGACACAATTAAACCGAATCTTTGTACTCGCGTGGCTAATAAAAATTTAGAACAAATCATATATTAAAGCATTCTATTGTGTTTCACAAAATATTTATAACTGGAGAACTCATTTTCAACTTCGATATATTAGTCTCGTTTTATAAATGAAATAGAAAATATGTATATGTGGAAACGATTTACCAGACGAATTCAAATAAATTTTAAATGATCATCTCATTGCTGATTTGATAAATTGCGTTAGAACAACATCTTAGAAGTATAATTACACCTAGTTGTAAGGCGCGATTGAAAACTTTATAAACAAATATTTGGGTACATACATACGATACTTGAAGCGCTTTATGGAATTCAGAAATGGTTAAAATGTTTAATTAGAAATGAATGAAACTTTAAAAGTCACATATTGTATATAGTTTGGCAAGAACAGGGAAATGAAAAGACTCTCCAGAAGTCGACCATTTAACCGCAGCTTTGCAAGCTTCACATTCAAAAATTACTACAATGCATGAATACCTTTTTAAATACTTCTTTGCCATATTTTTCATTATACTAAACTGTAACTGAAAAGTAAATTAATGTATTTGAAACTGCAAAAATTTTAATAGTCGACCGTCGCAACTTTTTGTCATTTCTCTAAATAGTTTTGTGTTTATACTCATAATTATGAATGGTTGATAAACGATATTTCAGGACAATCTATCATACTTGTTTTATGCAAAATCTTTAGTTTTTAAAGTGCTCAACTATTGAATGACTTTCGGTGACATTGGCCTTTTCGCAGTCCATTCAGGAGATCGTTTTTCTTCCAGATTTTAAGTACCCGACAAGTCCAAATCCAAGCAGCTGGTATTACTGGTTATAGACAATAGAAATGAAATTATAACAAGCAAAGTCCTTTAAATACGAGGACTTTGGCAATCTTATATGAGTTGGCCCGTTAATATTTATTATGATGGAGGAGATTAAAGCAATTTCAATGCGCAGCCGTTCCTTTGCATTTTTTTTGCCTTACTCTTATTCTTACACATATGAAACTAAAAAGCATACTTTGAAACACAGTAGTGGGTTAGTTTGTAAATGAAAGAATTTTTACCAAAATATGTCACATTTATATCACTATAACAATAATGATATGTCCAAACTGCTATAATAAACCATAAATAGTCAGATATTCCCTACTTAGGGTAATTAAGTGAAAAAACTATTTTAAACACCAGCAGAATGAAAAGTTTTTAATTTAATTTGGCAAATATACAGCGTTTTATACTTTCTTCATTCGCATGGCAATGACAACAATAATGTATTAGCATGTAACGCGCGAAGAAGAGCAAAACATCGCAGATCTAATAGGACCACTACGACTAAAAGCAGTACTAAAACATAGGGACGCTGCTTACATTTCGGGATGTCACAAACTGTAGTCTGCAGGAAAATTGTCTAGAAAATCCGTTAAGTTTGACATCGCTCCTGTCAAACAACTGTGACAGAAAGAGTTTATATAGAGCTGTTCTATTATAAAATAATTTTAAAGTAAACAAAACGCGTTTCATTGTTGATTGAAAAAAGTGAAAAGGACTGTATCGATGATCTAAAAACTGCTTTGAGCTTTGAGCACATCGATATCAATTCTATTAATTTTGATAATTTGGGCGGACCCATCTATCTCCAATTAGAGCTACCCAGAGATCAAACTAGGAGAGATAATGGGTTTATCGTTGCGAACAGTTTATGTGTTCTTCCAAATGAATTAAGCTAATTAAGTTGAGTTAAATATATAAAGAAAGTTTCTAAGTCAATATAGTATTATTTCTTAATTCCATTATTTAGTACTTAATTCTTTAAAGTGCATACGAGTGTTCTTTTACGAGAGGTACTACAATTCTTTCGGGAATAGGTATGAAAACACAATGAAAATATAGTAGTAATACTCCTATTGTTCTTCAAAATATCTTCCCTTAAAATCAACACACGTTTGCATGCGTTCGAATCAGTTGTTGAAGCACTTTTTCTATTCCAAAGATGGTATAAGAGAAATGTGAGTTTTTAATGCTCCCACAGAATCTTCAGGTGTTGAAAAACGGGTTCCACGTATTTTATTTATGACAACCGGGAATAAAAAGAAATCATTTGGACTTAAATACGGACTGTATGGACAATTAATTCTTCCCTTTGCTGCTTCAAATAATCAACAGTTTGTGATGCTATGTGTGACGATGCATTATCATGGTGCAAGATGATCCGACGTTGTGCATTAATTTTTCTGATTTCATATCAGTCAGCATTGACCGCGTGACGATCCTCTAAAGCGGCCATAGCAACGTGGCCAGTAACGCCAGAAAATGTTGCGACCGTTTTCTTTGAAACAGACAACTTTTTTTGGATTCAATTCATCTTGAAAAACCTAAACGCGTGACTGTTGCTTTGTTTCTGGCTCATATGAATAAATCCAAGTTTCGTCACCTGTAGTGGTGTTATAAACCAAATTTGAAGTACCACGGTTAATTTTTTTCAGCGTTTCGTTGCTCCATTGAACACGAGTCACTTTTTGAGCCTCCGTCAAATTGTGTGGAATCTATCGGCACATAATTTTTTCACACCCAAATGGTCATGCAAAATCGTTCATATTTGTTTCATGTTAATGCCAAGGGTCGATTATATTTCACGATAAGTCACATACCGATCCATCTCAATCATCTCACGCACAGCATCAACGTTTTTGGAACAACACTAGTTCGTAGACGACCTTCGCGAAATTCGTCACTAGGACTACTACGACCAAACTTGAATTCTGAAAACCAGAAATCAATTGTTGTTTTGGTGCATCGTTACCAAAACCCGAAACAAGGCGATCCATACATTTTTGTTGACTTAAATTACTTTTAAAATCATAAAAAATTATTGCACGCAAATGTTCCCGATTTAATTCCATTTTTGTCAATAGTTGTTTATTTTTCTCTTAAATACAAACGTTACCAAACGATGTTTTATTCAACTGTCAATGCTACATAACCTAAAGGATGTCCAATTTTACGATAGTGCCATCTATGATTTTATAACAACGACGGAAGTACTCCATTCCCGAAATATATGCAGCACCCCTCGTATTTGTATAGCAAAAAGTGTGAGCGTAACATCTAGCTGCTGTAAGTTCGGTAAATAGAAAATTAGGTTTAAAGGACCTAAGCACGCAATATTTTTCCAGTAACTATATTTTATCATTCCGTTCCTTTTCGGGTTGGTTAGCTTATTCGTAAACTTCATTATCTAGATGAATTTGGTTGCACCCTCTATCTTAACTAGATTACGCAAGACACAAAAAGCAAATAATACGTAAATTAAACCATCTTACCTTCATTTAGTGGGTCACTCTATATATCTACTGTTTCCCACAATTTCATGTCGCGATGCCACTTTGACCTGTTATATCTTCTAAAATAGACAATTTGCAGCAAATTACTTTACAAAGAATTCTTATAAAATTATACGTTCAAAATACTAATAATGTAAAGCTGGCTGAAGAATAGTCTGAATATTAACAAAACTTAATGTCTTTTCGTTGTTTACAAAAGCTGGAAGGTTGTAACCTCAGTTTTGACGAGGACAAGAGACGGGTAGCAAACTATAATCATACTTGAAACAATTTTCCACTGCTGAGGTTTCACACGCCATCAAGAAGACAATATAGGGTCATGATGTAAAGGTTTTCACAAAGCTGATTACGCTTTACAGGACACCGTTACCAACTATTTTAAATAAACGCTGCAGAATGGGCAATTCTGACATAAAGGATTTCAACTTCCAAATTAAAAAATTGGTGTACAACTGTGTAACTGTTACTGCTTAGCTCAAACTTATAACGAAGGTACACCAAATTTTGATGAAATTCGGATATACTGTATACAATAACAATCTAAGATATCAAAATTTCTACAAAGGCGGTAATTCGGTTTCAGCAGGTAAAACGCTTCCTTACATTTGGGCCTGTATTAAAGGAATGTACGAAAAACTGTCGCCAACAATTGGTCGCGCGAAAAAATGTCGCGCACAATTGAGCGCGTATCAACAGGCCGCCGGCGAAAAAAGAGTGCCGACGAAATAAGGGCACGTGCAATTGATCGCGCGAGAACAGGTCTTGTAGGAAAATATATGAAGGTTTTGTATTGTTGAAACCCTTAACAAGTAAATAATGTACTCTAGTCACATTGGAATAAAATCAATATTTTTCGAAATATCTGCATAATTTAACTTTCCTTCGCACTTAACTGAGGGGCTATTCTTAAAATAAAATTTCACCATCCTGGAACTACTGTTACTTAATTAGTTTTTAATCTGTTATGAAAATATAAGAAGTATTGTAAAATATCCTAGCTTATTATTCGTTAACTTGTTGATTTGTCAAGATGGTCTTAACTGACGTAAAAGGTCAAAAAGGTGCCAACACGTTAATCTACAATGGATTTATCCATAGAAAGAAAAAAATGATTTGGTGCGCCCAATACAACAAGTATAAATGTACCCGGAGAGTTCACACAGTGGGAGATGAACCAGTGAAAAGCACAAGTCACAACCACGTTGCAGATGCATCCATATTAAAGGCAAGGAGAGCTTGTAATAGAATAGAAGGACTAGCTCATCAAGTTGAACTAACAACACAAGGTATAATAGCTACTGTTCCACAAGAAGTTTCTGTGGGTGCAACTGGGCAGCTATCTTCCATTTCATCCTTAAATCGAACTATTCAGCACACACGGCAAAGAATGGAAGCTATTCCGGAAAATCCTAGAAGCTTAACCGAGATTATTATTCCGGAAGAATATACCAGAAATAGCAATGACGAACAGTTTCTTTTATACTATAGTGGTCCAAACGAACAAAGAATTTTAATATTTTCCACCGAACGAAGTTTAACTTTTATGGAGAGCCATGGATACTGGTATGCCGATGGAACATTTACATGTGCTCCTCTAATGTTTGGTCAGCTATATACAATCCATGGCGTACATTATACGAACGTTATACCGACTGTTTTTGCTCTTCTTCCTAATAAAACTCTTCCAGGAATTAAAAACGTTACGACCAGGATTACGTCCTACAACAATAATGGTGGATTTTGAAAGAGCAGCAACTAATGCTATACAAGAGTCTCCTGGCATCATAATCCGTGGACACTTCTTTCGTTTCGCGCAATGTTTGTGGAGAAACATGTAATGTGCAGGACTGCAACAAGTCTATACAGAAGACGCGAATTTTCTCTACATCTGCGACAATTGGCAACTCTGGCCTTCGTAACCGAAGAAAATGTTGTTGCAACATTAGAAGAGCTACTAGACAGCGAATTTTACAGGCAAAATGAAAATCTACTATTACCATTAATAAACTACTTTGAAGATGTATGGATAGGCCGTTTAGATCGACGACACTGAAGAAGATAGCCAATGTTTTCAAACATCTTTGAAATTGCGTTGAATTCATAGACGAAGATCTACCACGTACAAATAATTCTGTCGAAGGTTAGCACAATATCTTCTCTATATTAAATGCAGCACATCCAAATTTATGAAAATTTATCAATGGGTTAAAGAAAGAAGAAAGTTTGAATGGTTTGAAAGTTGAGCAGTACATAACTGGAAACGAACAACCACGAACAAAAATTTATAAAGATACGGCGCAGCGAATAAAAACAATTTATCAACAATACGGGAATCGGCCAAATTTAGAATATTTAAGAGGAATTGCCCATAACCTTCAACTACAGATATAAAAAGCATAAAAAAGTAAATAAAATAATGACGAAGGCTTTGTGAAAGCCGACCTTAAATATTTATATATATTCGTATACATTGCATTATATTACATTACAAGCAAGAGAATGACAAAAAACTTTCAAACACGCCAGTTATTAACCGCCAGTCCTAAGTCTGGATACAGTGTGAAGCAAAGTTAAACTGTGCAAATATTTCGAAAAATACTGATTTTATTGAAGTGTGACAAGAGTACATAATTTACCTGTTAAGGGTTTTAACAATATAAAACATACATATATTTTCCTACGCGACCTTTTTTCGCGCGATCAATTGTACGTGACCTTATTTCGTCAACGCTCTTTTTTCTCCGGGTGCCTTTTGATACGCGTTCAATTGTGTGAGGCACTTTTTCGCGACACCGTATTAAAGCACACTGACAGTTATACTTATAAATGGTAACCAAGTTTGAATGTTTTTCTTCATGTGAAACGAAAGAATATCTTTTACGATGATAGTGTCTTACTTTGAGAGTGAAATACGTTCCCTTTTAGTACCACAAGTACAAATAATACGAGTATTTTAGATTTCAATTATCTTAATATATTTAGATTCTATCAAAATTAGAGTGAGGCGTTTGGTGTACTTTCCTTGGCAGAGCTAACTTTACTTGACTTCGTACATCGCGAACAAGAAAGTTGTCTTTCGTCCTTTTTCATATTCATAGTGAACTTTTGATAAGTATTCTAAGGTTTTCTGGTTAGTATTCACCTAAAAACAGTACTTTCTTTATCTAATATGTTTATCCACGTGTCTTTAATACATTACGTTGTTAACTATAGGACACGTAATTTTTTCCTTAACGAAGAAATGCAGCAAACTAGAAATGGATAAAAAAATTGTAAGTATTTTATTAACCTAGAACGAGTTATGTAAAGATTCAGCTTATTTTATGCAAACTAAAAGATTGTGGTTTCTTGTATCGGCTTAGGATATGAATTAAAGAAGCCTTTTAAGGTATGCGAAGTATCCGATAAAAATATTCGTATTTACGTAAAAATACTACTAAAAGGTAAGTGAAGGTAAATTAATCAAAACAATATTTTTATGAAAATAACAAAAAGTATACCAGATGATCATCAATAACTCAACAATAGAAATATGAATTATAGAAACAAAAAAAAAACACTGACAGTTTTAAATGGACATTCACGAATAAACATTCATTAGGTTGACAGTATAGTTTATATTTAGTTTAAAATGTTATATTTTATAGAATAATCAATATCTTTCCGGCAATCTTTTGTAGACAATTAAAATATGAGCACCTGACTTTTCAAACTCACTCAAATAAAATATTCATTCGTTAACATATGAGATCTTGCTAGCGAAGGTATATTGGTTTATAGAAATCAGACTGATTGGCAATTCAATTTGTACAATTTGAGCAATTTGAATAAGGCGCAATACAAAGTTACTGAAGTTACATAACAGTCAATTTTACATATATTCGATTATATTTTGTAAGTTTATCGATTAATTTATGTATCTGTCAAATCAAATATTGGTGTAGTTGAAAGCAAGGTTGAATCGAATAAAGGTAAATCTACGTGCACTTTTTACGCTACAGTGAATGTACCTGAATGTTCAAACAAACACGCTAAGCAATTTGAATAAGTAGTTGAAATTTAATTTTATAAACCATAAAAACTTGACTGTTAAATAAAAAAAGTCAGCGCTCACTCGTATATACGCTGTAAGCCGAAAAAATAACGAAACTCACTAAATTAAAAAATAATAGTTGTTTTGCCAGAATTATTTGAGTTTATTCAAAATACAGCTCTTCCGCATAAATATACCGCTGTGCAGGTTCAGCCAATGAACTTTTCAATTTCTTCTTTAGGAACTTCTCCAATAACTACCGTCACGTTCCCTTAGACTTATGTAACACTGTCATAACACGTTCCTTTAATGGTAATAAACGATACTTACACGGAGATAAATCAAATTAATACAGAAGATGTTGAAATACACAGACTTGTTTTGTCGCCTTAAATTTACGCTGATCATATAACCTAATGCATTATTGTGCAACAAAAACCACTTTCCTAGCAATCAAAATTCCGGCTTCACTCGAACAATTTTTTCCCATAAACGCTTCAAAACACCCAACTAATATTTATCAATGGCAGTACAACCAATCATCTCAAACGAATTTCCGAAGAATGGCGCCTTTGATACTATAAAATAAGATCAACATTGTCTTCTCTCGTGAATTTTAGATGCGCAATTTTTTCGATTTAGAAGGTCCTGGGAGCTTCCACCTTACACTTTAACGCTTTGTTTGAAGATCGTACTTGAAACACTTCGTCTCTTCACTAGTGGCAATCCATTTGGAGAGTGGGGAGTTCCATCTAACATTACAGACATATACGAGTTTTCTGCTATTGTGCCTGTAGTGCATCGGTAGCTCAGTTGGTAGAGCGTGCGTCATATAAGCCCAAAGTCCCGAGTTCGAGCTTCGGTCGATGCAGAAAGTTTTTAAATATGTATTAAAATACTTGTTATAAAATTTTATATATATATATATATATATATATATATATATATTTCTTATAATTTCAACATGACATTGTATCAAGTGACAATAATATTTGTCATGTTGTTCATAGACCATCCTAACCAATTGAAAAGGCGTAACAACCCTCTTAGTTCAATGTATCAATGGTTATCTAAAGTATCAAGTTATAATATCCTTAGATGAAAAAAATTTTAATAGATAAGACTTCAAAAACAATACCTATTAAGATATAAGACCTTAAATATGGTTAATTTGTAAGCGTTTTCGACTGTCGTGCAATTATATTATTTATGATATAAAAAATATATCTCAACGCATTGACACAAATTAATGATGAAGTAAATGTTATCGAAATAAGGCAATATGCGTAAAATATATTAATAAGTCAACCTACATTTTTACTATCTGTCAATATTACAATACAAAGTATATACAGGGTGATCTACTGTAATTTACCCAATGTATATTTCCGTAAATATTTGGTCTACGAAAAATGTTGCTGTCAAAAAGAACAAATGAATACCGAAAAAGTACGAAACAAAGCCAACTTCTATTTATTTTAATGGAACGACCTATATATTTTTACAAATTTGTAATGATTATAAAATTCTAATTTCAAAAATATATAACACTTTATATTTCTAGCTACAAACAAAGAGGATATTAGACTTTCTAGCTGTTTTGAAAATATAATATTATTTGTTATCATAATAAGATTACAAACATTTTAAACTAAAATTAATAATTAAAAACAAATACTAATTATCGCAATAGATGCAGAAAATGTTCTTCGTTCTCTTTAACACACAATCTTTGCCTCCTTTCTAAGTACCGCAAAGTATCACCTCTGACTCGGTATTTATTCTGTTTATCTCTTGAATTAGGCGTACCTGCATGTCTTACATATTTCTAAGTCTTCGACTGTAGATTTTTGCCTTAAACTGTCTCCACAAAAAAAGGCAATGGGTGTTAGATCTGGGCTATTTGGTGGTCAGGGATTTGTTCCATTTTTTCCAATACACTTAGTATAATTCTGATTTAAAAATTGCATCACAAGGGAAATTGTTATAACTCACATAAACATGAAGATTAGCAAAACTAGAGTGCCGCAGTATCCCATATGAAGCTTTAGGAGAGCACTTGACATTTCCAGAATCTATTGCGATAATTAGTAAAATAGCAAATTAGAAATATAAAATGTTATATATTTTGAAATTAGAATTTTCTAACGATTACAAATTTGTAAAAATATACAGGTTGCTCCATTAAGAAAAATCGAAGTTGGCTTTGTTTCGTACTTTTGCGATATTCGTTTGTTCTTTTTGACAGAAATATCTGACATCTCGTGGAAATTGCTACAGCTTCTGCAATATAAACTTTTTCGTACACCAAATATTTAAGGAAATATACATTGGGTAAATTACAATAGATCACCCTGTACAGGGCGTTCTCTTTTCGAGGTGTTAGTACAATATCTCCGGTACTGCTGAAAATAGAAAGTTACGGTTTGTACGACCCTTGCTACTTTTTAAGATATTTCATAAACTACCGACTGCAATATTTAATATTAAAAAATCAAACATGAAATATAATTAAATAAAGGTAGACAAAATTCTGGATTAACAAACATGTGAATTTATAAAGAGTCTAAAATTCGGGATAAATGTTTTGAATACATCCAAATATAATATACTTTCAAAAAGTTCAATTCAAGCTAATTTAAAATATTGAAAAAATATATAAGGAGTTCATTTTTGGATTTATTTCTAGAAATTGGTACATAATAGAAAATTTTTAACTGTTTAAAAATGAGGTAATCTTTCCAATATCTTGTAGAATAAAATAGATACGAAAGGTGCCCAAAAATGTGTATTTCGGAAATAAAAAGTGATATCGAATTTAGTTTCCAATATTGTAAATATCTCAAAAAAGCAGTAAGATTTTTAAACACCGCAACCTTCTATTTTCACCAATACACCTCAAAATTGTACTGTGATATAGGTATAGATAGTAAAAATCTAGGTTGACAAAATATATAAAATACATCAATTAATTTACGGTTACGTGATCAACGTAGAATTAGGGGTAGAATGGTCATTTAAAATTATTTCTCATTAAAACGTAATAACACCTAAACTATATTTTAAATGTTCTATAACATATATCTTTTTTTAGATAAATCAAGGTATATTAAGGGTGCTATTTGTTTATCTAAATTTTTCTTAAAGGTACCTTTGAAACAAGTTGAAAGTGTCGAAAAAAATTAAGCTGTTATTGGGAATCAAGGCGATTATTTTAGCGTTTGCTCAATTCAAATTGGCCTACTGCTGCCTATATGAACTACATAAATGATCCCATACAACTTGAACTTTGGAGGTAATTTTTACTCGATAAAACCGTTTCAGAGCAGATAAAAAATAGGGGTCTCTTATATTTTAGTTATCTACAGCATATAGAAATTTGACCAAAATCGGAGTCAATCCCTTGGGATTCTTTCCTTGTTAGTCATAATTAAAATTGAGCACAAAGAATTTTAAGATCTAAAATCGGTTCTAATTTTAAATTTTTTACTTATTCTGTTAATTTTTTTTGAATCTATCAGCATGATATCGTAACACACTAGTTGATCATTTTTCAAGTTTAGAGGTAGTGTTATCTATTAGATTACTAGGATAACTATTTTGTAGTAGGACTTTTTCTATAAAGTTCATTTTAGGTTTAAACAAATTAAAACACATTATTTTGGCTTTATCATGCATACTTTTAATAACACATTTCTTACATTAATTTATTAATTAGAATCTTACAAAACAATTATCTTTTTTCTTGATTAAAACGTCTAGAAAGGGCAACTCATCATTTTGCTGCTTTTCAATGTTAAATTTGATTGAAGTAATCTTTCGCTAATAAAATTAAAGAAAGCGTTAAGCTCACCTTTATTTCTCTTCTAAATAACAAGAACATCATTAATATACTTTAATCAAACCTTTATATTACAATTTTGTGCAATAGTACAATTATTTTCGAAATTTTCCATAAATATATTTACTATTAAAATAATGAGTATTGGCGGTTCACTTTTAAACCAGTTTATTCAAAAACGGTAGTGCCAATTTTTGTGTAATCTTTACAGCTTATCAATAAATCATTTGTTATTATAATTGAGAAGTTTTATTTTGTAACCATAAGCCATTTCGTAAATGTTATAAATTTTTTACAAAAAGTCCAATAACTTGGCGTGTTCTCAAAATGCTTATTTTAAAAAGTTTATAACTTTGTTATTGGTGAACAAAATTTAACAAAATTGAAAAAGAGACGGTGTATATTACAGTTTAGGAAATACTTGCAGTTTCTCTATTTTTTACAAACAAGGTAAATTCGCCGTAATCCGTTATTTATGATAGAAATTGAAAATTTCCTTTTTTATAAGATGTATTAACATTATTTGAACAACAACAGTTAAAATTATTAAAAGTTGTCTTATAATTTAAAGTGAAAGATTTTCTCCTCACGGAATGTTTCCCGAGCGCTCTTTCGCATAAAATTTTTTATCTTTACAGGTCTTCACAATTTTTCTTTTAAGTAGATCTTTTCTTCATACGTATTAATTTCTCTACCTATGTAATTAGTAGAAAGAATACTTTGAATATCTCTTCAAATGAGCAAAATAGAGTCGTTCCCTATTGGTTGTAATTTCGTTATTAATATCCCGATAGCATTGTAGTTTGTTAAGACTATATAATAATATCCAATCAATCATATATCCAAGTATACGCGGCTTTAGATAGATATTTTTTGTTAAATTAATTTTTGAAGTTCGACATTCTTAAAAATATCAATGAAAAACACATTTTTTAGAACATATTTTACATTTACCAGCGAATCTAACCTTGGAAAATTTTGAAATTCAGCATATTTATACAAAACTTAACTATTATCAAAATAAACTTGGTTTGATCTAAGTCGGTTTATTAATTTCTGCAATACAAGGTTTGAAAGTGAAGCGCCAATACTTATTACTTTAATAGTAGTCCAGTCAACAAAGGGGTTATAGAGGACATGAATTGGGGGAGAATTTTTCTCCTAAGCAATGTGTTGGGGGTAGCTAGGAGGTAAAAATACTGAAAGTCCCCATCCGTAGCCCAGCCGGTTCATTGCGGTAGGGGAGGTGGAAAAGTCCATTTTTTTGGTTTTTCGCTTATAACTCGGAAACAGTGCATCGTACAATTCAAAGTATTCATTACGAAATAATTATAATTAAATATAATAATGGTATAATTAAATTTTCTACAAGAGTGTTTATACTCGTTTTCTTTCTATGTGTTGTAGTTTCCGAGATATTCGCCAGCGAAAATGGATAATTTTGGAAAACCTTTTTTTGCCACACATGTCTTGACAATCTTGTCCTTGTGGCTCCTCAGTCTTATATTTTATCAAAAAGTAGTGACACAAAAAGTTGTAGAGCACTAAATTTTCTTCAAAAATATGATATATTTACTAATTTGTCTTTGACAGGTTAGATTTTACAGCAATTTGAATTTTTCAGACAATTTTCGTGATCTCAACAAAACTAAACAACTTCGTTATTATCGTTATTAATTATGTATGAAAAAACCTTTATTTAAAAAAAATATTACTTATTCTAGGCAAATTGTAGTTGTAGCAATTTGAATAAGTGATTAATTATTAATTTCGAAAAATCGAAAACCGGGGAAGAACTGTAAGATTCTAAGAAAAGAAAAGTTCAAGTTAAGTTTGAAGAATTGAAATTTTTTATTAAAATTACAAGAAATATTTCATAAATCACACGCAACAAGCAGTGGACGATGCAGACGATTAAGTCCAAACTTTCTTTTGGTGCTGCTGTGTCTTTATGTGCTCCCAACCCCACAACTCTGGGGTAGTTAGTTTCCCAACCATAGTTACATTTGGTGAAATGTGCGAATTGAACGCCATTTTGTTGCTATATCGCTTGGTGGAAATTATTAAAGAGTCTGATTTTATATTTTTTGCGGATTTCAAAAATAAATGGTATCTGTAGGTATTGAGGGAGTTCTCTTTTGCTGGAGCACCGTATCATATTAGCATGCACAGTTGTCTAACTTCCTCAACATCAGTAAGTAAGGAAGAGGGGTTGTGGAACACTTTATCTGCTCAGGGCGTTTTTAGTAGTTTTATAAAACTAAGTTTCCTCTTCCGAAATACTCCAAATGTTGAATCGCACCCAGTAAAATCATGTATAAACAGAATTTGTTTCAGTCGTAGCTGTTGCATTTAGTGGATGGAGTAAACATGCGTTGGAACTTTTCCTCTGTCTGGTTTTATAAATAAAATATTGCGGTCTGGTGGAGTATTTGCAGTAAGCATCTGTGCCAGGTTGACGTCTGCCCCAATGACAGCCACACTGGATGTTTCTGCTATGAAGTATTCAATAGCAGTGCTTACAATTAGCACGTCAGCATCGTCCAATGCTTATCAAGTTGTGATTTATGAAATCATGTTTCTTGTCATTTCAATAAAAAATTTTAATTCCTCGAAATTAACTTGAACATTTCTTATCTTAAAACCATACAATTCTTCCCAGGTTTTCAATTTTAGAAATTAATAGTTTATTAATTATTCAAATTGCCAAAACTACTATTTGCCCAGGGTAGATAAGATTTTTCTTAAAACAAAGTGTTTTTCGTACATAATAAATAACGATTATGATGAAAGTTTAGTTTTGTTATGTTCACGAAATTTGTCCGAAAAATTCAAATTAGTGTAAATTCTAACCAGTCAAATCTAAATTAGTAAATACATACATATTTTTAAAGAACATTTATTGCTCTACAATTTCCTGAGTGACGACTTTTCGGTAAAATATAAGACTGAGGAGACACAAGGACAAGATTGCCAAGAAATGTGAGGCAAAGAAACGTTTTTCGAAAATTATCCATTTGCGCTGGCAAATATCACATAGAAAAAAAAATGAAATAACCATTCTTGTAGAAAATTTAATTATCTTTCAGTTTGTAATGAATACTTTGAATTGTACGACGCACCGTTTCCGAGTTATAAGTGAAAAACCGAACAAATACTCCTTTCCACACCGCTACTCCCATGAAGCGGCTGAGGTAGAGATGGGGAATCTTAGTATTTTTACCTCCTAAATGCCCCCAACACATTGCTCAAGAGAAAAATTCTCCCCCAATCCATGTCCTCTATAACCTCCATTTGGGCATTAATTGACTGGACTAATTACTGAAAATACAAGATAAAGACGAATTCATACGCATGTTAAAATTTTGTTCATAAAACCAATTTTAAATTTGGAAAATAGTTGGCTTCAGATCAAGATGGTAAAAATTATGAAATTATTAAGAGAAAATGTCGATCATCATTTTAAAGAAAAATCATTTCAAAATATATCTTTTATAACATTATAATTGTTTTCTAACTATTTAGAGCTGCAAACAGTGGACTTCAGATTATGTTGAAATAACAATTTTTCAGTGGCAACACGATCCGTAAGGCTAACGTTCACCATTTTTGAATGTAACGGTCGTTATATTTCATTAAACTAGTTTGAATAAATGCCATACGGTTACTAAAACGAAGTTATAGAAATTACTACATTTAAATTTAAAGAACATTTAAACATGTAGAAAATTTAAAATAAAACGGCATGTAAAGTATTTGCTCATTAGAGTTTATTGCAAGAAAAAACCGGACGCCTTACTGTTTTTTGTGTTGTATAAATCACAGAGTATCATGAATGCTTTTACGGACACCCTGTTTATGTAACTTTCTAGAATTAATTGTTGAATATTACGTTTTCTGTCAATTTTATGTTTCCTAGTTTATTTTTAAATTAGATTTCATCGTTTTAAATTTTTTAATAAATTTAAATCGTTCCGTTACTTAAAATAAATATTAGGGTATTTTAAATTCAATCAAATATTAATATGTGATATGGTCTTTTCAAGATCTCTATGTGCAAATGTTACAGTTGAAATTTAATATTTAATACTCATAGCGCAGATGAAGGCATCGCTTATGAATTCATTTTCAATGCGAATTGTAAGGTTAACGCTATCTTTATTCGACTTTTCTAATACATACATATTTTTGTTACTCTGACTCCTCCAATTTCCGTTGAATCTTAGAAAAAAGTAACTTGGCTTCAGTTTAAGGTTGAACCTCGGAACTGAACTGCCTATGCTTAAGTTTAATATTTCTTCAAAAATCTAAAGAAAGATTGGCAGATCGTTCTCTAAAAAACAGTAAACATGAGAAGCAAGTCCTAGAATTTATTAGCCTCATGCTAGCCTATGATATGGGTTGCGTGTAAGTTCGATCAGAAATTTAAGTCATCTAACCGATGTTTGACACTATTCGAGAATCGGAACGACCTTTTCAAAGGAGCACGCCCATAAACCGTCATACCTTTGTTTCAACGTATTTTAGATTCTTTGTTTGCCTATTGTCACAAGCCCGGCTGTTGTTACGCCTGACGACGATGCTGGTGTCCCGCTAGCTTCTCGGAGGAGGGAGGGCCTTGACAGATTTCACCAGCACATCCACGCTCTAAACATCTGAAATTACGTACAAAAAAAGTTTGAAGTAAATAAAGATATGCATCAATAGTTCAGACAGGAATTCTGTTCTGACAAGCTCCCCTCAAAACGGTAATGCTTTAATATGGGATCTACAATATTCAGCAGCCGGGACTATGAATTACACCGGATTCCCGACGATACACGTTAACATACCCAATACGCCCTTACAGGCAACCAATATTGGAACAAAGAATGTGACAATAAATACCTTTGTTTTAGCGTACTCGTCACAGGGTTAATCGCTTGCCCAAATGCACCATGATTGTTGGCCGGGAATCTTATATCTTCTTGATTTCTCAGGTGAACTAACACGTCCTATGAAGCGGCAAATAGGGTGGAAAAGGCAGGTAGTTCCCCCAAAACCCAATACTTGTCCTCTCAGTGACAGGCGATTCCGCCACACTTACTCACGCGGAATTCTCGCAGTCGCTTCCAAAACTACAAAAGTCACTAATACACGAGCGATTTCTAAAACGTACGATCTACATGCGTTTTAATGCCATATCGCGGTGGCACCACGACGAGTAATTATAAATTATTCACATTCGTATTATACATTGTGAAATCGCTAAGAACTGTCACTTTATTTTCTAAATTAATTTTGGCCACCGAAAAAACTGTCTCTCATGTTTTTGTTCTGACAGAGTCTCTCTGTCCTCGTAGTTCTAACAACCACGCATTTACCGTAAACGTACGGTGATAAATTTAAATATTGGTGCGGGACCCTAGCAAAACCTGACACTATCTGAACATCACAAGCCGAATTTAACGGAATATTTATTTTATAAAAAAACTTATGCCGTGTCCAAATTGCTATCTTGCATTAAGGGCTCTAAAAAATTTATCCCTTCCATGTATGCAATTATAAGTTTTACCGTAGTTTTATAAAATTGTGTTCGAAATTATGCCCGATAGCGCCATCTAACGGCTACTCTAATACACATTTTCAGATGTAAAATAAGTTTTGTCTATTTGCGTATCGAAATGAGTTGAATTCGTAACCCATATGATTTTCACAATGGCCCTCTTTTTTAACACGGAATATATTATTTTAAAATATTGGCAACATTAGTAATTGACCTTATCAAACGTCAAAATCGAATAGGAAATTAACAAAACCTTCATATTCAAATATCAAAACTCCAATGTCACCAACTATCACTAAAATCCACAAATCAATTACATGTCAAAAAAGTGTGTTTTTCCTACATTTTTAACAAATAGATGAAATGGTATAAAAAACTCGTTTCATGAGACGTTTTATCACCGGTTCATTAAAATACTCGCCTCTACGAGGCTAGGTTTCTAAATTAGAACTCATGTGATAAAAACGTGTCTTGTTTTTTAGTATACTATTTTTTTACAATTTTGTATAACTATTTGCTGTAAGTAGCATCTTTGGCTCTTGCCGCATTCTAAACCACGGTGTTTTGCGTTACACCCTTATGCTATGCCATAATTTTGTTATTAATACAAAACTCCACTTAACAGCCTTGATGTATAAATAACTAACGAAAAAGCTAAACATTTGAAACATTATTCTATCATTATAAACAAACATAACTAATTATAATTCCACACATGAAATTTCAGCTTTTCAAGGTAAACTACGAGTTTAAACTAAGCAGTTTGACCCTTTTTGGTACACAAGTATGCGTTCAAGCCTACTTTTTAGAATTCTAATTTTAAGATCAGTTTTTAGGTTGCATTTTAGTAGAATATGAAGTTATGGATGTGACTTAAATGTGGCGGGGATAAAAACTTGAAATTAGCATGCATCTTATCGTGCATTTGAATCAATTCGGCACAGCATTAATCTTATCAAGTAAATATTTTGCGCTTGCTCGCATAAGTTTCATTGTGTAATCGGCGTTATAGTAAGATAATTAGTATTATAAATTGCTTTAATCATAATATCTTACATATCTGGGTAATAATTTTATCGATTGACTATTCAAAAATGTACGCAATTAAACCTATAATTGTGAAAGCAACAGTATTAAACTAACTCAATAATTTTTTATTTTCAACTAGTAGTATAAATTCAAGCTATTTAACAGGAAATGTTAGCATTAAGGATTTTAAATTACTAGGCTAGCTAAGTAAGTTCTCAAAAACATGTTTACACAACTAGTTCGCTTTCCACAGATTTTTAATGCCGTTTTGTGAAGGATTATTAATACATTACACTATTGTTATTACATTGTAATCATTTATTAAGATCTTACACGGCAAAGTTTTCTGATTTAGTTTTGTTAGATGATTTAACTTTAAATTCAATGGCGCATCTGATTATTCTCATCGCTGATTTACCTATGCTTAAACAACTTCCTAGGTATTGTTGCGACCCTTATTAAGTAACATTCTCTCGCCCTAATGGCTACAAGAAACCCATAATCTTTTGATCGCTATGGATCTAATATTTTAACACCTATTTATTCTATGCAAGAAAGCAAAATAGTTAAAAATGAGTAGCTGTAGACTATTGTAATGGTTAGAAATGAATTTAAAGTACAAAACTGATTATAATCCATCTAAATAAATACTTGTAAGAACGTGTAATGAAACGTTAATGTAAACATGTTAACTACATCTGCTTTTCAAAAATATTTGAACGAAAATTAATACTCCTTAAATTTGTAATCTGCATCGTATTTAGGGTTAAATTTTCCAATTATTTACATTAAATATGTGGTTAAGTGTAAATTCAAAGCTCCATTGCTAACCGTCAACTTTTTAAGATCATCAGAACCATTTTGGGAACTTTTAAACCATAACCTCTTAATTGTGCCTTATTACAAATCTATCGCGTATAAATATTTCTCAGAATTCTATACATACATTAAAACAATTGACTGATCCTAATTTTTCATCACAATCCTTGGAATTTTTAGCTATTGTTACATCCTCTAAAACATTTTCCTAGCATCATCGACTGATCGATTATTTAAATTTTGGATATTAAATATCCAGATCTTCATATTCTATTTTGGCATTCATAAAAAGTATAAGTTAAATAATTATTGTAGTTACGAAAGTTTTGCTTTTATCACTTTAAGGTGAATAAAAACTTAAAATTGCATTGGTAATTGTACTGCACTATTTGAAAACTATATAGATCATCTTTAAGTTTCTAAATTAACTTCTAGGATTACACTCGCTATTTTCAACGTTTAAAGAAATGCGGTTGCATTAAATATAAAATGTAATTAGTCTGAATTCATGTTAGCTTTCCATTTACTTCATAGTAGTTTTAAAATCGCATTAGTACACGGGCGGAGTCATAATGCCTACATTGTAAATGAATGCAGAAAGGCTATTTAGATTTACTTAATGTGATAATTTGTTGAAAATGTAGTAATTTGTTAAATATATTAATACCCCTGAAATAAAATACGTTTTAATTTCATTTAATTTCTTTTTAACTTGCCACTAACGATAGTGTACTTTTAATTTTTTTCCCATTCGTGTGCTAATTCGTTTAGTGAATTATGTTGAGATTTTTCCAACTCTTAATTTAGTTTTTATGAAGATTAAGGAAATTGCTTAGAATTGATTCAAAAAGAAAGTTATTATAATAAAGACTAACTGCTCAAATTTAGTTTTTAAATGAAATATTAAAATCTATAAAGCACTGGCACGCTCCACTTGCATTAGTACAATTTTTGGTGAATGGTTCGAAAAGGAGTCTGTCTCTATATCCACTACTGACAAAGGGAAATAATCTTTTGTCTCGGAAAATTATCTTGAAGAATTTAAAATAAATGATGGGAATTTAATTCAATGTCTTAGTAAAGCAAGCGAGACAATGATTGGCCTAAAAATAATTTTAAACGGGACAATGGACATCAAGGATATTTCGCTCTAAATGCAACAAAAATAGCAACTTGATAAGTGCTAAATAACATCAACTGATAACGCGAATCAAATTATAGCAATTACAAAATTCCGAGTAAAAAGTTATTATAGTTTTTATAATTGATACTTGACGATAAATATAGCTTTTAAAGTTAACATCCTTGAACTACCATATTTCGTATATATTAAAAATATTTTCGGAAAATTAAATTCATGAATTTTATTGTAACTTGAAAAGGCTTTTAAAAACTATATAAAATATTTTCAATATATTGTAGAACGTAAGAAAATTTAAACTTGATAAATAACTTTGGTTACAAATGAAAAGGTTACAATCTTGTCATTGTATTCTAATATAAATGGAAAAAGTTCGAAAATAAAGAAAATCTAAATAAAGAACCCTTAGAAGTTAAAAAGTAATTTCTGTAAATATAAATTTTAAAACTAAAATAGCGTTCTATAATTTTAAATAGAAGTCATTGAAATGTATTAAGTTTCAATCGTAAAGGTTTATGCAATTGTACCTAGGCAGTACAAAATTCAACAGAATGTGTAAATAAACATTTCAAAAAATTACACACAGATTAAAAACAATTTATCAAATGTTTAGCAGGTAATAAAGTTTATCCATATTGAGCTTCCTTGTTTCATGTGTTGTACCTCGATTTTACCCACGCCGCCCACCAAACTGCAGTGAATAAAGGCGGTGCTTATTGCAGAAAATTGACAATCGCATTGATAATTCATTATCTTTAAGTCGACAAGCGTTAGTCGCATTATTTCAAGCCAAAACACTACACTTCTTAGGAAAAACAACTTGTAACATATACAACTAATGTACTTCCAATTAAAATAACTTATAAATGTTAGAGTATGAATACTATTAAAGTGAAGTAAGGTCGCAAGAAAATGATATTCAACTAGAACAATATATAAAATTACAAATATGTAGGTAGAAAGGAAAAACTAGATAGTTCATTTTCGTTTACTTAACGTAGTCAATAATACACCAATAATTAAAAAATAAAATTTTTCGCGTAACCTTAACTACATATTTGCGTAAAAGTGAATAATAATATATTATATACCAAGGGATTAAAGTGCTTCATTTAATTCCGAAAGAGAAATAATCTCCCGATGAATTAAAAAGCACTTTTAGTCCCGAGGTATATATATTATTTTTTGAACTTTTGAAAAATTTTAAATCAAAAAGGTTGAAGAAATTAAAATGGCATAACGCTGAAATCGACAGATTATTCGATTTATCAATGTATGCTTCACGGCAAATGCTATTTAAATTTAATTTACGAAGTGCCATATAAACGCTTTCAGAAATACGTAATTCTGATTCGTTAATTTTTGTTATTGCCATGGTGACCAAGATTGAATTTACTTTATCTACCTCAGGACTATAGTAAAATTGTATTGCCTTGAGATTAAAACTAAAACTTTAGTCACGGAAACAAGTGACTAAAAGTGGCGTTTTAGACCCGACAGTGCAAAAAACAGTTTATTTATCAAAAACTGATTATTATTAAGCATTAGGATCATATTAAAGATACTTATCTTAAAATAAACAATTAATATTTGAGTAAAATTAGCAAAAATAGCATAGTTAGTCCAGTTGAAATGTCTAGTTCTTAGTAGTAGCTTTAAAATAAATCATTGGGTATTAATCAATCTCTAAATGCGATTAATGAAATCTTGCTCTCACTCCATAAGAAAATTTACTCGACATTAGCTAAAGAAATTTAAACTGATATACAGACTTGTCTGTAAGAGCGAACAAAGAGATTATCTAGAATAATATAACTTTACATTACCAACATCATCATTGGCACACATTTAATTGTAATAATACGTAAAGTGTGCAAAGGAAAGACCCAGGTGACTTTTAACTAAATCACAAAACTAAGAAAAATGCCGAACTAAAAAGTTAAACACCGCGATATTTTGAGACACCAAGTTCAAATAGGACGAAATAAGTAATTGAACTAAATTATTTCTAAAATAAAGTAAGTAGCTGTAAAACTAACGTTTAAATATTAAAGTAATGCAGAAATAATGATGGTCAGTGTCTGAATCGAAACACCATTTTTAATGGCGTTATACAAAATTCGATATCACAACAGAAAACATAATACGCAAAACCGAATTATATGCTTATATATTGTAACGTTTACACGACCCTAAAAGAATAACGCGAAACGCGATTCAAAAGAATTCATATTAATTCTACGCATTTTACGCGATATTCTTAAATACGGGAGTGTAATTAAGAAACATTGAATT
>JAHWXV010369902.1:0-12221 GCA_024586415.1 Phrixothrix hirtus | reverse complement strand
AAATTATCGGGTTAGTCAAGCTTATAAGAAACCATACTTGACTAAATAATTCATGTCCGCCTCTCTAATCGGTATAAAGTGCCAGAGTTGAGCGTGACAAACTGTGTTTATAAATCGACATTTTCGAATCCACGCTGTATTTTATTAAAGCACTCACTAGATTATTTAGTTATATTTAATTTCATATCATATACAATAGCTTATTCTTCAATAATTTTTGAAAACAGCGGTGTTAAACGTACAATAACGTTTTACACCCTATATGCCAAAATATTTGTCTTTGATTTTCTTTTAATTCAAGTTTAGATAATTTTATGTGGTTTATAAATATGTGTTACTTTAAAGAAATCTTCAATGAATTGTGTTTGATGCAAAATAGAATAAACATAACTAAAACCTTACTGTTTTACGAAAAACTAAGGACATAATAGGTATTAGAATTTAAACAAACGATTGATAATGACCCAAAAATGACTAAAAAGTTTTAACTTGGCAGAGGCGTATTGATACAGTCTGTACATGTGAAACTATATTTAAATTATACTCTAGGTAACCCTATTGCCGCCCTCTGAACTAGGTTTTATAATTGAGGGAAAAGCTACTAAATGAGCCCTTTGTATATACAATCAATAATACAGGACCAAACTATAATTCGGATAAAGTTCAAAACTCGTCATTCAAATCAAATGGTTTACAAATTAATTTATTGTAACAAAATTATAAACAACAGTAGTTTTAAAGAACATTATAGAACATTTAGGAATGCTATAGAAGGTTCCTTAGTACTTAAATAAATGATATAATCATGAATGATTCATTACTGTAACCGACATCTATCTAAATAAATTCAAGGTCAGCAGTTATCATGGCATTGTAATATATTACATAAGAATTATGTCTAATTTTATTCTTTACTATTCCTTACTCTCCTTGAATTTATCATTTCTACATAAATAGCAAATTAAATTCCCTTTGTTTTTAGTTTTCTTTAATAATATTATCTTGTTAAGAAGCTGTTATACCTAAATATATATAGAAATGTTTATTGTTAGTGTACTGTGAAATAAATATTTAAATAACTAATCCTAATACTAGTGAATATACATAACGATTTTTAAACAGTTATGACTTTACTTATATGGTTTTTATTATTAGATAGTTTACCTTAACGAGCTTCATATATAATTGAAATAAACATACATACCTGTTCCAGTCTGTGACATGGTTCCTTAGTGATCAACAGTTAAGCACATATGCACGTGTTGATCATGTGCTGGCCATTGTTTACATCTGATACCTCTTGAAATTGAATAGAGTGCTGGCTACTTCTTACATTTACTACTTTTTGGAATTCAATAGGGTGTAGACAAGTGCAAACTAATGAGATCCAACTGAAGACGATAACTTTGGGGATGTCCTGCAGTCAATATAATTGGATGTAGACATTTCGAATATCTTATATTAGTTTTGAATATATTTACATTACGTAGTAGAAAACGGCCACATTATCACATTATCTAGAGTTTTTGCTATCTTAAAACACTTGGAACATTTTTTAAATTAAAAATCAAGTTTACTTGATAGGTTGGTTGTTAACTGAGGAATAATAGCCCCTTTTTAAATTTAAATCAATGACGTATAAATTTTCCAAATAAAGCAATAAGCACTCAATAATACTGAGATCCTCGTCTTAGAATTTTAAACAGATCGGCATAGCTTTGTAGTTTTTTTCAAACTTACATTATTATATGTTCGAAACTTTTCTCTGATACGAAAAATATCTCTACACTTTCGCAATCTCGACATTCCCTTTTACAAATATGTCGTATAAGGGGGTCATTGGGGTAGATAGACGAACCCTTCTCTAAGAAAGAGGACTAGAAAAATATTTCTCATTTTATCTGAGCCATTTAGTCAAACAACGTACGATACCGCCACATTATCAATATGTTAGTGTTAACAATAAGTTTGTTTATAATTAACAATAAACTGTTTACAAGTTACTCAATTTATAAGCACTGATTATGTTAAACTAGGTAGTTTTAATTACACAGAACATTTTTTTTATTAATATAGCAACAAACAGCGACTTACTTGAAATGTCATTGTTAAATTTTAATACAAAAAAGGGCGTAGCATCTCATTTCAGCCACAATTATAAAAATCGGGAAAGTTGAATATCGATCAGCCACCAAGTATTTGACTTTAAAAGAGTTAAGTGGTAAAAAGAATTGGGAAAACATGTTTAAATCACATGGTGATTATAACGCTTCATATGAAATTGTAATTAATTGTATTGTATTGCTTCAAAAAAGATACATTTTCAGTTGAATATGATGAGATCCCTGAAAGGACAATTTCTGTGTCCATCTGAGAAAATATCAATGCAGTTCACAGCTTGA
Organism: Phrixothrix hirtus; assembly: GCA_024586415.1. Lineage (NCBI taxonomy): Eukaryota > Metazoa > Arthropoda > Insecta > Coleoptera > Phengodidae > Phrixothrix > Phrixothrix hirtus. The sequence continues at coordinate 9,819 of JAHWXV010369902.1, read as the reverse complement.
TATTATCAGATTACCGAATTATGATAGAAATTATATGTTATACTAAATATTCCACACAATTCACTTCGATTTGGATAAGAACATTTCTGCAAAATGGATTCCTAAATGTTTAGATGCGGACCAAAGCGAGCAAGAGTGGAGGTGTTAATCCTGCACTTCTTTCGTAATTTTATTTGATTTATTTTTTATTCAATTTATGGAATTCAGTCAAAGACCTTTTATTACAAAGGAGGAACAATAAGACATCGATTTAACTTCAACAATTTGATTTTAATTATTTTCAATTAATATTATAAATTATTGCATATACAAATATATAAAAAGGAGACATGTTTAATTTTATGTAAATATCTAAAATAAATACAAGTTATGAATAGGTAAAGGCTTTAACAAACAATAGACTTCGTCTTCAACTCACATCAGTTTTACTACAGTTACAGCTTTATGTTAGAATAGGGATTGTGATTGATAGAATTATTCTTAAACTGTACTTTGCATAAAGTCAACGTTTAATTCACTTATTGGATTAAGTTTCGCGGAGAGTTCCTCTGGACGTTTTCTATGTAGAAATATTTGACTTCACTATGAGTCCAACTTGATATTAAAATTCTCCCTCGTTATGCATCCTTTATTATTTTAAAATAGTTTTCAGAATTCAAAACGTTATTTCGCTGACAGTACTGTCTTTTCTACGGGAGAATGTTAACACTTCCTTTTGTTAATTCTTCTTGAATTGTTAATTTTCTGCTTGAGATTTTGAATTATTTTTATTAGATGTGATCTTTATGAATACAACTTGTGACTGACTACATTTGCATGTGTATTATTAACACTTGGTAATTGAAACTCACTTGTTTTGTTAAATCACACGAGCCCAAAAATCACTCGCCAACGCAGTAGGTGGAAAAAATGTGCAAACTGCGATGTTTTATATCGTCTTTTGATTATCAACGAATTATCTTTCTCTTTTAAAATGTACACGGTAATTTTCGATTCTCTGCTGTTGCTGGTTTCTGTTAAATTTCACACGGTCGATTTTGGTTGTGATTAAAGTGATGTAAATTTATAAAACGCTTCTACGTGTTTTTACCATCTTGTGTTATTTAATTTTACGAAATTTTCTTATTCGCGGACACTTTATTCGTTAGAGCTATCTATTTAATGCTACCCAAATATATCTACAAAAATTCTAACTTGCGGGAATCTTTTTTATAATGTCTATAAATGCTACATTTATTTAAATATTTGTATGTAAATTTCATATCAAAGCGTGGATTTTAGTGACTCATTTAATTAACAGAAGCGTAATGCTGATTTCCTGGATTATTCTATTACCTTCGATGGAATCTGGCCATATTTCTGTGATACAGAGACGAAACAACAGTCGATGCAATAGAAGTACTCTGGTTCAGCAAGGCTTAAGACGTTTTTGTGTGTAAAAACTGCTGAAAATTTCCTTGCATATGTTTTTGAGATAGTCGTTAAGTAAATATGGTTGATTACCTGGAGAAAGATAAACCAATAACTTTATTAACAACTTTGGGAGCAAAAATTGTGAAAAAACGGCGCGGTAGATTGGCCAAAGGTGTCCGACCTTTACAGTACAACTCACATTCACACAAGTCACGTATTACAACGAATATGATTCAGCATTTAAAGCTCGAACTGCACGTATATTCCCCTGATACGCCAACTCTCGCTCTTTTGGACTATTATTATATCCCCTCAAATGCAAAAATGTTTAAAACGACGTACATTTTTTGAAACGACACTATAATAAGAACTGATGAGGGTTGGTTTGTAGAGCGAGAAGCAAGTTTTTTTCTAACAGGTTTACAATAACTACAGCATCGCTGGAGTACATGTATTATATTAAAAGGGAATTAAGTTTAATGAAAAAACATCTTGATTTTCAAAATGTTTCTTTTTCTAGTAGGCTACGGGTTTATGAGTAATAAAACATTTGTAATTAATCTGGAAACACTCGGTACATACATCCGAATAGTAATAACAAAATCTAATTGGTGAATTATCAGTATCATTTTATGCCAAAATTACAACTATAAATTTGTACATTGTACAATTCCATTTCAACAACAATTATTGAAATTAGAAAATCCCAGGTTACGGTTTGTAAAACTTAGAAACATTCTTCTTAAAAATATGACTTCAGCAATTTCCGTGACGGGTCTTGCAAGTCTGAAAATAAACGTTAACCCCTCTCGTCCTTCTCCACCCTGGAATTTCAAGGAGAAAACTCTGATTACCAGACAGTATAGACCTGAGAGTTGAAAAATTAAATTGCTTTTTTGGCAATGCGTGTCCAGGCGATATTTAAAGCAAGCAATTGAGAAGTTACCCGTGTAGTATCTAGGAGATCAAATTGGTAGACATTTGGTCTATTTCCGCCTAGAGCGAATTGTAAGATAAGGTCAACTTCTATTACCTGTCGATTCGTAATCAAAGTGTTAGAGTACGACAAGGTTGTACGGTAAGTAAAATATCCTAGGCAGCGCAGTCGTTATTTTCGATTCCTTCGGGAAGTTGAAGGTCTCCAAGACATCAAGTAAGTGATACAACCATTCTTTGAGTTCCGCCGATCTCCACCCCCCTCGTTAAGTAAACTCTGGGAAAAATTTGTCGATCACGTATAAATTCAAGACGAGTTAGTTATTGTCATAAAGTATAGGCTAAAGTTTTAAATTTTAACTGTTCATGTTATCGAGGTCCTTAGGGCCAATATTTCTAGTTCATTTTAGCTTTAGTTTAGTTAGTAGTGATCAAAAGGTTCCCTTGATTTAGGTATACACAATTGTTGTCTCCTTTATTCCCTTTCGGGGAGAGATGTAAATTGTTAATTGTAAATCACATTTGTTTTCATTATCGTTATATTTAATCTTTAAGTACAGATCTTATTTTTTATATATGTAAACCCGTAGTTGTAGTAACACATACTTTCTTTCAAATATTAGATAATTTTATGTGAATAACCTATTTTACATAGTTCGTCCAAATTTAACTTGATCGAAGAAGGAGCCCAGCGACGTGCCTGAAAACCCCCGCATAGTAAGTACGTACTGATACAATTCTCGATCTAAAGGTCTGGAGATCGGATTCTTTGTTTTCGCGGCTTCTATATCAACAGTTCTCATGACTATTATCTTTTTCTTATCGTTAAAACAAAGAGGCGCCCTTAATTACGACTTTTTCCCGAATTTTCGACACCTACCTATAATCCCTGAATTTTAGCCTAATTGATTTCATCACAAATGTAGAACCTCCTCCTTCTCTACTGTGGTAACCGGAGCAAACCTACTAGTTCAGGGAAATGAACATCTTTTACAATATCCGGGGAGCAAGACCTCTTTCATGCCGTTATACTCAAATAAAATAATTTCAGTAGTGTATGAAAAAGATATCATAAAATATAGAGAAGGTCTATAAAGAAATAAATACGACATTTGACCATTAAATAACGAGACTTCCTTGATTTCAAAATCAATTCCTTGTTGATATCTAATGCACAACAATTATTGTTATATTCAAACAAGCGTCCTTTCTAATAATATCTCAAGCCTTCCCAACATTTTCATAAACTTCGATTTGCTCATTCTGTCTTTTTACTGCAAGAGTCTTTGGTGTCGTTTTATTTCCAGGCCATATTGGAAGAACCACGTTTAAAAGCAATTTACAGTAATAGAATTCAAGAAACTAGGACTTCCCTTAATTTTGTCTAGTATGTCAACACAGTTCCTTCTGATCAAGTATAAAGCTTTTAGGAACAATTTTAGAACTTTGATATTGTTGAAGTATTATGCAAAATTTGTCTTTGTTGATATCTTATATGTCAACAACCATTGTTATGCTCAAACATCTGTCTTTTCTACCAATTTCTTAAACCTTTCCGACATCTCCATAAAGTTTGATATGCTCATTCGGAATTTTTTACTGTAGAAAGCTTTCGCGTCTCCCAGTCGTTTATTTCTAATAATTTCTTAAACCTTTTCGACATTTCCATCATTTGTCACACACACTGGAAGCCAGGACCCTCCAACGTTCCTAACTATTTCTTTACTGGAAGTAAAAACCTCGCGCGCTACTCAAAAATATGCTCTCCTTATTGTTCTTGTAAACTAATTTGGCTGTAAAATAAGTTTGAATAATACTTTTGCCAAGTTTTGCTAAAAGCTCTATATTGACTTTTTATTCAGTTTTGCGAAAACGAGACAGCATTAATGTAAATACGAGGGGTGCTGCATATGTTTCGGGAATCAAGTATTTCCGTCGTTGTTAGAGAATCATAGATGGCACTATCGTAAAATTTGACATTTTTTAGGTTATGTAGCATTGACAGTTGACTAAAACATCGTTTCGTAACGTTTGTATTTAAGAGTAAAATAAACAACTATCGTCAAAAATGGAATTAAAACGCAAACATTTTCGTGCAATGACTTTTTATGATTTTAAAAGTAATTTAACTTAACAACAACGTATGAATCGTATTGTTTCGGCTTTTGGTAACGATGTCCCATCCAAAACAACAATTTTTCGCTGGTTATCAGAAATCAAGTTTGGTTGCAGTAGTTTCAGCAATGAATTTCACGAAGGTCGTCCGCGAACTAGTGTTTTTCCAAAAACATTGATGCGTGCGTGAGATGGATCGGCATGTAACTTACCGTGAAATAGAATCGACTCTTGGCATTGACATGAAATAAAAATCAACGATTTTGCATGACCATTTAGGTGTGAAAAAATTATGCGCCCGATGGATTCTACACAATTTGACGGAGGCTCGTGTTCAATGGAGCAAGAAAATGCTGAAAAAATTTAACCATGGTGCTTCAAATTAGGTTTATAACATCACTACAGGTGACGAAACTTGGATTTATTCATATGAGCCATACACAAACAACAGTCGTGCGTTTGGGTATTTCAAGATGAATTGAAGTGTTTCAAAGAAAACGGTCGCAACATTTTTCAGTGTTACTGGTCACGTTGCTACTGTCGCTTTAGATGATCGTCGCACGGTCAATGCTGATTGATATACAAGCATTTTCTTACCTGACGTCAATAACAAAATCAGAAAAGCTAATGCAAAACGTCGGATCATCTTGCACCACGACAATGCATCGTTACACACAGCATCACAAACTGTCGATTATTTGAAGCTGAAAAAAGTAGAATTAATTGCTCATTGTCAATACCGTCCGAATTTAAGTCTAAATGATTCCTTTTTATTCCCGGTTGTCAAAAATAAAATGTGTTGAACTCGTTTTTCAACACCTGAAGATGTTGCGGAATCATTCAAAACTCACATTTCTGCTATACCATCTTCGGAATGAAACAAGTACTTCAATAACTGGTTCGAACGCATGCAAAAGTGTGTTGTTTTTAAGGGAGAATATTTTAAAAAACAATAGAAGCATTATTATTGTATTTTTATTGTGTTTGTATACCTGTTCCCGAAACAATTGCAGCACCCCTCGTATGCCTCAAAATTCACTCACTAATTGAAATGAAAATTTTAAATTTTAACTGATTTGACAATTCAAACTTCATTACATAGTAACTGCGTAGTTAGCGTTGCAATGCAATGACTAATTCAGGGAAACTTGATCAGTCTCATTATTTAATTGTCAAACAGTCGGTACAATGGGCGCGTTTCGGAATTCAACAGTTGCGCCAATGTTGACATCACAATTTCATCATTTTGTTTCAAAATTCAACATGTTGCAAAGGTTTATACCAACATACCGTTCCAAAATTAATAGTGTAATAACTTGATGCAGCTTCAATTCCATCAGACTTTGAACTTGGTTTTTATGATGGATTAATGGTGGGCGAAAACAATTTTTCTCGCGTTGTTTATATTATTTATGCCTAAATACGATTTGTGCCTAAATTAAGAAATTAAGGGTACCTATTTAAATTAAATTAGTGATCGTAGGTGCTTAAAATATGAATATTTTGTGACTTTTTATTGGTTCAATAAAATAGCTTGACTGTTTAAATTTTGTGATTATGAATTACAAATAATGCGCATGAATAGGACAACAAATTCATCAAAATCGTTCCTAAATTTCTGATGTACATCAGAATCATACAGATGACGTAACTGTTGAGTGGTTGCATCTTATGTTGAATTTCGAAACGCGCCCCATGATGTATTATTTCGTTTTAAATAAAATTACACATTACGTAAATCAAAAATCTTAAACTACTAGAAAGGTATAAAATTTTGAAAATAGGTTGTGTAGGCACTTGAATAAAACCTAATATATAAATTTCCAGATTGGAATATTGCTTTCAAAGACACTGCATAACATTTAACAAATCAGAGATGAAGCGGAAGGAAAGCAAGGATTATTTAGAGCGGTTCTCGTAGGCTTATTGTTAGTACTTTAATATTATGTTACGCCACAGACTATATCCATATCCATTATTTATATAACACGGAAAGTATCCCAGTTAATATAGCATCTATTTGAGTTTTTCGATGTTATTTCAACAATATTATTTGATTTATATGAAACATTGTTCTTGAAAAGAATTTGGAATCACGCTACATAAATTCAATATTGCTCTAGCATCAATTCTTCAAACAGGCTACTGATACCACAATACGCTCTTATTTTTCATTGTTTACTAAATATGGAAAACACACAGAAAACAAACCAATTTGTTATGAAACCTTCAACCACCTTACGAATTTTGTTTATACATATCTTATTGATTACTTCTTTCCCTAACTTGATTCTGGAGTCCTATTAAAACATGTAAATTAAGTTAGGCGATAAATTATATGGAGAACAAGTTACTAAGAAATTATTAATTCAGTAAGATAACGTAAAAAATTTAGTTTTAAACGGCGTTTTTAAAATTCAAACAATAAAGGTGAAGAACCTTTACGTTTGCGTGTCAAATAAAGGAGTGCGTTTAAATTGAATAATGACTCAGGTAATTATATTAATGAAATAATATATAAATATAAAAATTAAAGACCAATTTATAAAATTATTTAAAAAGCATTTAATTTTAATTCGATAGGGTTTATATTAAACCTGCTTTGAGGCTTTGTCCGATGCGAAGATTTTGGTTTCGATTTACTTTTAATTATTTTGTTCCATTTTTAAATTGATTAAGCTAAAACCAAGTTAAATAATTCCAAATTTCTAATTTTAAAACATAGCAATATACGAGAAGCAATTTAACTAACTATTTAACTATTTAATAAACTATCTAAACACACTTTTGAACAATTTACGCTAAAAGTATTTACGATAAAACCCTAAAAATTAACAAAGGTTGCAAGAATACTGACAAACTCATTGCTATTTTTCTTATATTTCCTGAATGACCAGGTCTATTACCTTGCATTCAAGTGAACTCACGCAGAGAATTTGAATAAATAAGTTTAAATACCTTTTTCTCGCTTTAAAGATTCGATGCAAAAAATTGTTTGAAAGATGAACCGGATCCAGAATTAGCTACTGTGAGCTTCTGTTGTATATAGGAACCTTATTCTAAAAGTATTTAATACTTAGGATTATTACATGAGGTCAGATTGAAAAGTCCTGCATATATTTAGTTCAAAACTTAACCAGAATGAATGTTTTAATAAATAAACATAGGAACGTATCATTACTTTTTATATTTAATTACAGATGTATAGAATTTGTAGTTGTTTTCTATCAATATTTTTAGAATATATTTAAGAATGATGCCGACTGTACTCCCTCCTGTATCTCCCCATTTTGGGGTTGAACAGTTGTTAGAAAGCTCAATTATTACTCTGCTGGCGAGCGGTTAGCAGCGCCTTTTTAACTATTGCAAATTTAATACGAGTATGTGTACAGTTAGCAATATAATTATATCGACAACTGGTTAATAAGTGTTTTAATCAAGCAACAGCCTTCCACATCAGGAACGCAAAGAAAGCGATTGCTAAGAAATCCTGAGTAATCCAGATTACAGTCCACACCAATGATCAAACCTGCGACCACGATGCAAGCCAAAACAACACATAAACACTTTTTTTATATATAATAACCTTCCACTTTAATATATTTCTCGTAAGGCTACACTGGTTTTAAAAATTTGCTAATTAAATGAATTAAAGTTTTGCTTTTAAAACAACTTTCCAGTGCATTTCACTGCGGTACGCTCATCTTCTTTTTCAAAATGATACAGACAAAAACACGTGAACTCCTTTGGTTTTCTCTTGAATAGGTATCTATCTGGCGCACATTCTGCAGAATCCTAAACCACCAATGGTGTAACTCTAATATGACATTATTTTTTGTTTGATGCAACGACTTATGCAACAAGATCTAGATGAAACTGATTAGTTATAACCACAAGTCGTCCATTTTGTAACTTTCTTCTCACTTCTTCATCTTTTAACTGCGTTATCTAGCGGTTTGTTGTGCTTACATCAACTTAGCAATACCTTTAAATACACAGAATTTCGTGGCCAAGAATTCAAAAGCATTACGTTTTTGAACTGAGCGTCTTAACACCTTCAAATTTTAATATGAACTACGCTTAACTGTGAGTAGCTTAGGTTCTCATATAATAATTTTTGAGGAAAGATACGTTACATTACATAGATCTGGTTTTATCCCTAATTGTTTATTTTGAACTAGGACTACTACAGTGGAGGCAAAAGTATTCTATCCATCCTCGTGGGCGGGCGACAACAAATAAGAAATTGTGCCTTCCTTACAATTTTCATCAATAACATAATGAAGTTAAATAGATCCCGTTTTAGAAAAGCTGTAAATAACCACCTTTTGAGAACTGCTACAATACACATAAATAAATACGACTTGTAATCTTTCGTAATTTAAGAAAAATTAAAAATTTAATCTTTCGTAATTTAAGAGAAATATTCTTTCGAAATTTACGAAAAATAAAAGTTTAAATTATATTTAAAATTATCTTTATAATCATATTTAAGGTATAGTCCTATTAGGAAAACGTTATTGAACGGTTAAAATTAATAAAAAGAAAACTAATATTTAGAGGCGGCAGTTGTAACACTTATAGAAAATTTTACTTCTTATAAAATAAATGTCTTACTTTATTAAAACCAACGGAAGGTAGCTAAGACGCTACTTGTAAGATATTCAAAACGATGATAGTACAGGTAGAATTAAAACGTTTTGGTTTTAGAAAAGTTATGTGCCGGCTAATTGAGACTCTAATAGTATGAGGACCAAGTAGTTTTTATACGATTTCTATTTCTAGAGGGCGCTCTAAATAAATATAGTTGATACACAAAAAATAGAAAACGTAAATTGACAAAGCATCGCACTAAAATCTTTCCTATTTAAAGGCAGACTTGGTTAATTCAAATAAATAAAAGATGTTCACAATAAACAACTTTAATAACGATAATGACTTTTAAAACAAATTGAATCACAGTTGAGTTTGAGATATGGTTGAAAGTAATATAATAATATTTACTGATAATTTACACAGAATAATAATCGATTCGTTAATTGTTACCAAAACAGCATCGCAACGGCTGGACCACTCGAAAAGTAATCGGAGAGACAACAAATTCGGTCAAACAAATCACGTTCGTCGAGTGTAGATGGCTTCTGTTTCAGGTAGCAGGAGAAGCTCCAATGGAATAGCTGATCAGCAGTTGGTTTCATTCGAATCAAGCCAGTACTGTAACGTTGCAAGAATCAATTTCTTAATAATGTTGAAGATTCCAACAATTTGGAACGTACAAAAAAGACAAGTAAGTGAGCTTGACCGAATCAATTATACAAGAAAATAAATTAACAAGAAGTGTGAAGCAGCTTCCGT